>BQNB010058338.1:0-37800 GCA_026074375.1 Tanacetum coccineum
TGTAGTCAACAATGGTTGGAGATTTAGTAGATAAATGTGTAGCATCAATAGTTACATCATCTCCATCATCTGGAACTATTTCCAAACATTTCTTAAGCTTTTTAGACTCTTTGTCTTCTTCTAACTTTTGCTTTTTAGAGCTTTCTTATTCCAGCTTTTCTCCTGCTCTTTTTAAATTTCTCTCATGTGCTATCTCTGCTTCTTCCTTCTTGGAACTCTCTTCCACCAACTCTGTTTCTACCTTCTTGGAACTCTCTTCCACCAGCTCAGTTCTGTAGTCAACAAAGGTATTCACCCTTTTCATTGCTTTGTCAAATAATTCTTAAATATTAGCAAAGGACTTGTTCTTCAAACTTTTAGGTTTCCATCCTTCCATGTTTTTTAGATAAGTACACATGATACTTCTTTGTTGAGTTCTTGGTGGTTTGTTCCTCTTTTCCTATGCTCTCTTAGCTGCAAAATATTTTCTTCTTTGCTCTAAGAATTAACAATCTTGCTTTTTCTTCATCAGTCAATTCTTCTTGCTCTTGAGCTTGCAGTCTTTGAGCCAACTGATAATCAACTTCAATTTTAGCCTGAACATCATCCCAAGCTATGTTGGCTTCTTCAACTTGTTGAGCTTTTTCTCTGGCAAGCCTTTCTTCTTCTTCTTCTTCAGCTTGTAGCTTGAAGGCAAGTTCTTCATCAAGCCTGAGTAGATCTTTCTTAGACATTTTCTTCACAGGTTCTGGTTCAACCATTTTGCCTTTACCCTTGTCCTGAACCTTGACCTGTGATGGTTGTTGTGAAGAAACTGTTGATGTAGGTGCTTGCTCCTGTTCATGAAAAAAATCCCTTTAGCCTTAGGTCTTGTGATATCAGCTATAATTATTGTAGCAGCAGTTGTTTTTGTAAGTGTTGGTGTTGCTATTGTTGTACCCTGCTCTGGTTCTTGTATCACAACCTTAACAGCCTTGGGTTTTACACTCTTCAACTCTGCCAGTACTTGAGCCAAAGTAACTTCAACATTAGTTATTGTAGCAGTTGTTGTAGTTGTAGTTGTAGCAGCACTAACTGGAATTATAACAACAGTAACTTCTTCAACCACACTTCTTGTTTCCTGAGCAGTGTTAACAACATCTACACTTTCAACAATTACCTCATCACCATCTATGTCATTAACATCAAACATATCTTCATCAGTCTGAACATTGACCAAGTAAATGTCTTCATTAGCATCAATATCAGCTATCCTCCCCTGTTTGGATGCATCCTCTTTACCCAAACCTTCATCTTCAGAGGATTCAACCCTTCTTGATGAACCAACTCTGTATAATCTTTTAAGTCCATGAGTTCTTGACTTATTCCTCCTCTCTAGCTTCTTGACTCTCTATTTCAAACATGCAATTTCATTAGCTTGAGTGGTCTTTGTAGTCTCCAAATCAAGAACTCTTGTTTGTAAATTGTTACATAATTCCATCAATTCCTTTAGTTTCAGTCTATCCTCACCACTTCGAAGTGTGTTACCTCTTACGAGCAGTGGATCATTGAAATGTTTAGATACATTCTCAAACCTAGTTTGAGCAATAGTATCCCCCATGGTTTCTTGGTACCTGGGACCACTACCTGAACTAGTTCCTGGGAAACTTGGTTCATTAAGTGTTTCCTTGGATCGGGTCTTATTGATGTTACCCATATCCTGCTCTGCATCTAAGCTAGTAGCAGTAGTGGCAGCCCTCACCAAACTATCATCCATCTCCTCATTGATAGCCTCATCTGCAACATTATCACTAGGAACACTGGACTAAGGTACCTGCGTGTCCTTTCTCTTTGGCCTTCTTGATCTTTGTTTCATTTGAGGTTGAGATGTTGATGGTTGAATAAAAGTGAGTGTGTGATGGGGATCAGTGTGTATTGCTTAACCTTTACCCATTTCTTCTTGATCTTGTACCACCATTGTTTGGAATAATGGTGTTTCCCTTCAAGAAAAGCCTTTTCCTACCCTTCTCATATTCCTAAATATCTTCTTAGTGTGAGAGGGTGCAATGTAAATTCTCTTATGACTTGCCATCCCATTAACTTGTTTATCAAAAAATACTTGCACAAACCTTGGATATATAAAGAATTTACCCACATTATTCAAGTTCTTAACCATACTTTCAAAAATGTATTTCAAACAATTGAACTTCTAGTTTGTAGCTAAGCAGATAATTTCAGATGACATAGTGCTACTAGACACATTCCATGCAGTAGTCTTAGAACTTAGGCATTGTAAAATAGTATGAATAAAGAATTTCCATTATGGGGAAAAGAATACCTTATAGAAAGTAAGCTTCTGAGAAATCTTCTCATACCCCATTAATGTAAGTTGTTCAAAGATAGTAGCATTGGGTAGACAATCAACACCTTCAGCATCTTCTAGTTAAAGATCTCTTCTAACAATCGACTCAGTGATGATGATCTTCTTTCCATCCACTAGGGCTTGTAACTGTACTTCCCCATTGACAGTTTTTGCCTTGACAGTAGCCCAGATTTCTTCAATACACGAAGTATAGATTGTAGGATTAACCGTTAAAGCATGCTTAATAGAGTGTGTATTCAAGAAATCTACAATTTGTTCAAACCCTTCACTTTCTGCGGGTTTAGACAAGAACGCGACCATGTTATGAGTATTAGCAAACTTTAGGGTCGTCATTGTGTTGGATTTTGATGATGGATAATGAAATTGAGTTAGGGTTTGTGATTAGAGAGTATTTGAAAGATTGAAATCGATTAAATGAATGAATGAAACCCTTAATTGAAGTATTTATGAAAATACCCTCAACGGCATTAACGCTCAACTGGCAGTACTAAGTTATGCCTAGCAGTATTAACTTGCAACAGTAGTAGTATGTTTATGCCTAGCAACATTAACTTTTACCAGCAGTATTATGTTATGCCTAGCAGCATTAACTTTCACTAGCAGTTGTAAGTAACCCAGCAGTAGTAACTCAGCAATAAGTTATGCCTAGCAACATTAACTTACAACCAGTAGTAGTAAGTTATGTCTAGCAGCATTAACTTTGAGTCACCAGCATTAACTCTAATTCCATTCCAAACACTCTGTCTGTTTTTATTTCACACAGCTCTCTTTTTGTTTTTATTCTCACCAATTCTCTTAATTCTTTTACTCACCAAATCACTCTGTCTGTTTTTATTTCACACAGCTTTTCTATCAATGTTAGTCTAAAAACCAAGAAAACATAATCCATAGCAATTTTCACAATAATCACAGTATTAATTATACCTAACAGTATTAAGTATAACTAACAGTAGTAACTCAACAGTATTAAGTATAACTAGCATCACTAATTATACTTAACAGCAGAAACTTTTAATGACATGAATAATAGTACTAATTCATACAAAACTTTACAAAAACATAAAGAGATAAAAGATTTTAAGGATTTATCATTCTAATACTAGCAATCAAATATTGAAACCTATTTACATCAAAAGCTTTTGTAAGTAAATCTACAACATTCTTGTCAGTATGGATTTTGACCATTTGAATCAACTTCTTTTTATTGCAATCCCTAATAAAATGATGTCTAATCTCTATATGCTTTGTTTTTTAATAAAAAATAGGATTTTTAATTATGTAAATAGTACTGTTATTGTCAATAAAGATCTTTGTTTGCATAAAATTGTACCTATAATCAAGTTGTTGATTCTGAATCCAAAGCACTTGTCCATAACAACTTGAAGTTGCCATATATTCAGCTTCTTTTGTGGAATTTGCAACCACTGTCTGTTTCTTGCATTGACATGATATTAATCTACATCTAAGAAATTGACAACCTCCTGTTGTAGACTTCCTATCCAAGCTTGCTCCAACATAATCACTATTAGTGTATGATACCAAATCAAAAGGAGAATCTTTTGGATACCAAAGGCCTAATTTTGGTTGACCTTTTAAGTACCTAAAAATCCTTTTCACAACATGAAGATGTGAAACCTTTAGATTAACTTGGTATCTAGCACAAGCACACACTGTAAACATGATGTTAGGTCTTGAAGATGTAAGATACGTCAATGAACCAATCATTGACCTATACATATGAACATCCACTTCTTCACCATCTTCATCCTTGAGTAAAGGCTTTTGAGTTTCCATTGGTGTGCTTGTAGTCTTGACTTCAGTAAACCCAAATTTCTTTAAAATTTCACCAACATATTTATCTTGACTAATAAATATCCCATCCTTCTTCTGCTTCACTTGTAATCCCAAGAAGAATGTAAGTTCTCCCATAGAACTCATCTGAAATTTGGCATGCATCAATTTCTCAAATGCAATGCATAGCTCCTTCTTTATTGAACCAAAGATGCTATCATCCACATAAACTTGGACTAGCAAAATATCACCTTTGTACCTTTTGATGAATAAGTTCTTGTCAATTTTCCCTCTTTAAAACCCATTGTCCAACATATATGTTGACAAGGTTTCATACCAAGCTCTAGGAGCTTGATGTAGTCTATACAATGCTTTTTCAACTTTGTATACTCTATCAGGAAAGTCTGGATCTTCAAATCCTGGTGGTTGACATACATACACCTCTTCTTCAATCTTTCCATAGGGAAAAGCACTTTTTACATCCATTTGATACACCACAAAATCTTTAAATTAAGCATAAGATAAGAATAGCCTAATTGTTTCAATTCTTGCAACAGGGGAAAATACTTTATCATAGTCAATCCCTTCTTATTGTGTGTACCCTTGAGCAACCAATCTTGCTTTATTTCTTATCACAATTCCCCTTTCATCCTTTTTATTCCTGAAGACCCATTTAGTGCCTATGGCTCTTTTTCTATTTGGTAATTCCACCAAAGTCCAAACTTCTTGTAACTTGAATTGTAGAAGCTCTTCCTGCATAGCCTCTATCCAGCTTGGATCCTTTAATGCATGAATTACCTTTTTGGGTTCTTCTTGTGATAAAAAGCAAGCAAACAAGCAGTTTTGAAGGTCTTTATGGTTTGTTCTTTGTTGAATTGTACTAACAAACCCATGTTCCTTCAAATTCTTTAACATATTTCTTCTTTGTATAGTTGATTGCAAATCTCCAATCACTTGATTAAGAGGATGATCTTTATGAATTCTTATAGTTAGAATAGGACTGACTTGGATTGTTGTATCCAAATTATTCATGTCAGCCCATGCACCATCTTCTTGATCATCATCTGAATATTGGATACCAAAGGCCCAATTTTGGTTAACCTTTTATGTACCTAAAAATTCTTTTTACAGCATGAAGATGTGAAACCTTTGGATTGACTTGGTATCTAGCACAGGCACACACTGCAAACATGATGTCAGGTCTTGAAGATGTAAGATACATCAATGAACCAATCATTGACCTATACATATGAACATCCACTTCTTCACCATCTTCATCCTTGAGCAAAGGCTTTTGAGTTTCCATTGGTGTGCTTGTAGTCTTGACTTCTGTAAACCAAATTCTTCTAAAATTTCACCAACAAATTTATCTTGACTAAGAAATATGCCATCTTCTTCTCTGCCCTGTAATCCGAAGAAAAGTAAGTTCTCCCATAGAACTCATTTGAAATTTCTCATGCGTCAACTTCTCAAATGCAATGCATAACTTCTTATTTGTTGAACCAAAGATGATATCATCCATATAAACTTAGACCAGCAAAATATCACCTTTGTATCTTTGATGAATAAAGTTTTGTCAAGTTTTCCACTTTGAAACCAATGTCTAACAGATATTGACAAGGTTCATACCAAGCTCTAGGAAGCTTTGAATGTTAGTCCATAAAGTGCTTCTCAACCTTATATACTTCTATCAGGAAAGTCTGGATCCTTTAAATCCTAGTGGTGACATAACATACACCACTTTCTTCAAATCTTCCCATAGAGAAAAACACTTCTTACATCCATTTGATACACCACAAAGTCTTTAAATGAAGCATAAGCTAAAAATAGCCTTATAGCTTTAATTCTTGCAACAGGGGCAAAGACTTCATCATAGTCAATCCCTTTTTCTTGTGTGTACCCTTGAGCAACCAATCTTGCTTTATTTCTTATCACAATTCCACTTTCATCATTTTTATTCAAGATAACCCATATAGTGCCTATACCTTTTTTTTTACCTTTTTCCATTTGTAAATCCCCAAAGTCCAAACTTTTGTAACTTGAATTGTAGAAGCTCTTCCTGCATAGCCTCTATCCAGCTTGGATCCTTCAATGCATGAATTACCTTTTTGAGTTCTTCCTGTGATAAAAAAGCAAGCAAACAAGCAGTTTTGAAGGTCTTTATGGTTTGTTCTTTGTTGAATAGTTCTAACAAACCCATGCTCCTCTAAATTCTTTGACATGTTTCTTGTTTGTGTAACTGATTGCAAATCTCTAAATCACTGATTGAGAGTAAGATCTTTTAGGAATTTTTGTAGTGAATAGACTACTTGCGATTGAAGTATCTAAATTGTTCTGTCAGCCTCTTACTACCACATCTTCATTATCTATAGAGAGGTCAAATAGCTTATAACTTCCTAAGCAGCATATTTGGATCATCTAGAATTCAATGCTTGTTTTTCCACCAACGTCATTAACATCATTTGCTAGCAGCATTAATCCATTGTTAGTGCTCTTAACATTAACACCCTTCACTTATCATACATTCACTAATCTTTTTTTGGATCTTCATCAACCTTCTTTCATCATCACTTGAAGGGTTTGTGATCCTCATCTTGAGAACTCTTGGATCTTGAAAATGGGGATCAGCACCAAAATGGTAGCAGAATGTACTCTTTGCCAGTTTGTCACTTTTCCTAGCTTGATCCGCATAACATTTGCTTTTATACCTGCAAAACCATTAGATGTGTACCTGCAACAATGGCTCATAATTCATTTTTTAATCTGTTAAGTGCATCAATATCAAATAGCAATCCTGTCCACTACCTTAGCATTAGTGTTATTCCTCACTAAACCTAATATCAAGTTTTCCTTCCCTATCCTTTTCTACTATTGAATACTACTAAAGGCTTTACAATTCAAAGAGTAATCCAACAAAGAAACCTCATCAGCCTACATCAAATTTACCTAATGATCTATGTATTAAGAATGGTAACAGGACACCCAAATGGTCTCATAAAACTTAAAGTTGGTGTTCTACCATGAAAAAGTTCATATGGGGTCTTGTTATGAGGCTTAACTACTAACACTCTATTTTGCACATAGCAAGCAGTATTAACTGCTTCTGCCCAAAAAGTAGTTGGCAACTTAGAATCAGCTAGCATAGTCCTAGCAGCCTCAATTAGTGTCCTATTCCTCCTCTCAGCAACTCCATTTTGTTAAGGAGTTCTAGCTACACTAAATTGTCTCAAAATACCCTTCATCTCATAAAACTGATTCATTTACTCCTATCTTGAACTCAGTCCTAAATCACATCTAATCACCTAACCATGTGTCTACAGAAGTTTCTATCCTAAGTTATAAATGATTAAAGAATGCCACTAGTCTCATCCTTAGTAGCTAGAAAGAAAACCCATGTAAACCTACTATAATCATCTGTGACAACTAGGCAATACATTTTCTTCATAAGGCTTTTTACAAATGTTAGACCAAACAAGTCCATATGCAACAAATGTAAAGGAAGACTGATTGAGTTCTCTGTTTTGGACTTACAAGAGGCTCTGTGTTGCTTTCCCTTTTGACAAGCAACACAGGTTTGATCATTTTTAAAAAGTTTGGAAGGTAAACCTCTTACAAGATTTCCCTTAACCAATTTATTCATGGTTTTAAATTTTAAGTAACCTAGCCTTCTATGCCAAAGTTTAGATTCATCAGATGTGGATTTTGTAAAAAGTCAAGTTAAACCTCTTTTAGGAACTATGTTCTTTAAATCAATACTATACATATTGTTCTTTCTAGGAACTCTAAGTAAAACTTGACATTCATCAATTAACTTAAAGTTTGGAGATAAAACAATACATTCAGTGTCATTAAAAAGAACATTATTCTTTTTATCAAACATTTGTGAGACAGTAAAGAGATTAAACTTTAATTCTCTTACAAAATACACATTTTCAAAATCTAGTACCTTTTCCTGTGATTTTCCCTCCTTTAGGGTTCCCTCCAAAAGCAACATATCCTCTATCTATCTCTTCATAGTCTGTAAGATAGGACATGTTCCCTGTCATGTGCCTTGAGCATCTACTATCAATCACTCCATGATCCTGTAAATCTATTTGTAGATTGCCATGCACATTAGATAAGAAAATTAGTTTCTTTTGAGGACCCAAGCCATCACTGACTTGGATCTGCCTTGTGCATCAATATAATCAAACTTTGAATTATGATCTAATGACTATCTAACTTATACATTATACATATATTTCGTGTACTATGGACTAGGATAAGGCCAGATGAGACCAGAACTTCACAAAATATCCTTTATACATACCATCTTGTCATCTCAACTTGTATCATGACTAGACAAAGATAAGCCCTAAATAAGCCTATCTTTTTCTTAGTCATCTTTATCAAGCTTTCCACCTTGCAAGAACCAACTAGGCACAAAACTTCTTCCTAGTAGTATATATATGCATGCATGGTGAGCTAAGAAGGCCATTCTCTTTATTTCCTTTGCTAGAAAATCACAAAATCCTTCCTTTGCTCTCATATCAACCCACGGCTCAAAAACCTTACAAAATCAAATCCATAGCTTGATTTTATATCATTATACAAGCATACACACATCATTACTAAGACCTTATAAGGTGTTTTTAAGAGTTGGTTCACCATTTGCATGCAAGGAATCAAGAAAAGCAAATAAGGGTTTTTTGAGAAAAATTAGGGTTTCACCTAATATTTTCAAGCCAAGGTTGTTAATCACAAGGGTGTGATTGTTATTCTCTTCTCTACTCATCCAAGCAAGGTTATATATTAGGCTTAATCATTTCATAACTAAGATTTTATGTGTTCATATGTTATATTTAGCTAAATCGCCATTTAGGATACTTTTGAATATGTAAAATGAATTTTTACTTATGATCATTGTTTTGTTACAACTTATTTACATGTTCATATGGATGATAATATAATGTTAAAAGGAATGTCTACGTGTTTTGGATGTGGTTGAGTATTAACATGTTATGAACTAAATTAGGTTTAACAAATTTACTTAATAATTTATAAGTGAAAATGGTAAAATGACATGTTATTCTTGTTATCTTGGGACCTCACTTGAGCAAACTTTATGATCTAATGAATATAATTTATGTAAGACATAAGATATATTGTTGTTTAACTTGTTGTATATAGTGTTGGAATCTAAATGGTACAAAAATCATGCTAAAAACATGTCTAAATCACAAAACCTCAAACTTTCTGTTTTGGTTCAATTTTGAAAGCACCCATATTATTTTTTATAAAGATAGTACATTTCATGAGGATTCCAAAATGCTAGAAACTTGAAAATCCCCTTTTTTATATCGAAGATGGATCACGCTAGTTACGAGTTTACGACGCTAAATACTTTCTTAAACAAATTTATAAAGTTAAATATTCTTCGGCAGAAACTTATACTTTGTATAAAATCAATAATTTTATATAAACTTTCAATTTCGAGAACGTGTTCGAAAGTTTAGCTAACCTTGGAGCTATAACGATAAGAAGGACAAAAACGGGTTTTCGTTAATTAAAGTATAAAAAAAACGATAATATAGCTGTTATGAACAGTTAAAAACCACTAGTTCATTACAGAATCTCAAAAAAACATAAGAATGTGTATTTTACTGATCACTGTCTTTAATACGAAAGTGTGGGCGTAGATATACGCGAGTAAACGAGCTTAATTTGAAAAAGTTATGTCATTTTTTAATAAAGCGTAATTATAAACGTTTTTAACGTTTAATTTCGATTTCACTTAGACAAATAGATCTGGTGATATAGCTATATAGTTATATCTGTTATTAGTTTTCGAAAAGTGCGATATTCTAGGGAATTTCATAATGAGACTTCTTCGGTGAGTATTGACGAGTTGTTGGATTTACGATTTAATGTTGTCCCTAATCCTCGTACGTCATGTAATGACCTATTAATTTTTGATTAGCCGTACGATAGTACGATAATAACTATATTGGATTATCTTACAGTTGTTGTTAGACAACATACTTGTATAACTGTATTTCGACCTTATTTTAATACTAGGTTGCAATTCGGGCGTTTGCGTGACGCGTTTTTACTTAGGATATTTTTTAGCAGTTACTCACTCATAAGGTGAGTTCATAGCACCATGTTTTACAATTATTATATTACAAGTTTTTGGGTATGAGATAAACTATCATGTTTTACAAATTGGACGCAAGTGTAAATTTTTTCATGATTTAGTGTTGCCTAACGTGCGATAACACTCTATGCCCATGAATACTCGTGAACTGTCAATTACTGGAAAGTGAGCAGCGAATGATGTAGATAGATCTATTTGGATTGGACCTCCCCATTCGGGTAATAGCTATCACTGGAAACGAAACAATTGAGTATTATCATGTCGGATACTAGATGTTATGGGTTGAACATCATCACAGTCGATGTAGGCAATATTTATATATTGTATTCAATTATGTCGAGCTTCGGTGTCATGAGCTTAGGCAAACGTAATTGCATTTTGTGATGTCTGACTTATTGTTGCCATTATCACTAGGAAAGTTCTTGCGTCCTGCATATTTACATTTTACATCTAACCTATGAAATTCACCAACTTTATGTTGATTTTTTATAATGCAATGTTTTCTCAGGAGGCATTATGCACGAGGTGCGAAGGATACATTGGTGGTTATATTTTGATGTCATGCATTAGGATTTAGTCGCATTACATTTTGTATATATGTTATGGCTGGGAAATCTTTGGTAATAATACAAGTAAACAAGTACAGCTTCGGGTTTGTGTAACACATACTTTATTAAATCCGATGTATCAGTTTTAAAGACTTTTGGTCGTTCTTATATTAATTGCTTGTGTTATTGATCTGGGAAGTAACCACCCACGGACCCTTATTCTGTGCGACCTATTTGGCGGGTTTTAACAGATTGGTATCAAGAGCCAAGGTTATAGAGAACAGGTCAATGTTTTTGCTGGATCTATAAATCAATTTTCATACATTGCATTCATACACAAAGGGGTTTTCACGGGTCATACAACCACTAACTTGTGCATTAGTCGTTTAGGCTAGAGAATGCATGGATTGATAACTCATGAATGATATACATGTTTTAATATGAATGTATATTACTATAAGAGTTCTTATATTGGTAGTACTTATTATAAGAACTATTTTTGATTCAGATTTTTCATGTCAGATTTCTGAGCATTCTAAAGTTAACATACCACATTAGTTCCTTTCCAGTGAGGACGATTCAGACATGGTCGCAAAGGTGTCGATGGACCAACCATTATGCCAGAGGCACCCATATGCTTACACTAATGGATGCTTATGCAGATTCCACCATCGCCATGACTACATAACCTAGCCCGAGATTCACCATCGCTTCTGACTAGACTAAACTGGCCCGAGGAGCCGCAGTCACCTCCCCCACTAGACTTTGTTCTTGTAACATCCGAGAATTTTCGGATTTATAAGATAACGATTTTACCCTTTGACTTTTAGGTCTGGCTTGACTTACAAGAACAACCATCTAAATCGCGTTTTCACGTCTCGGACCCTAAAGCAATTCGATGTAAAACGAAATTCCTGACAACTTTTCAGTTTTGCCCGAGACCTGGAAACGAGCCGAAAAGGGCTAAAACAGCACCGCAAACAATTTTCGAACCATACAACGCGGACACACAAAAACAATTAAATTTGTTTTTAATCATCAGTATTTATTTAATAAAAATATTAAATAAATTAGTCATCATTTTTAATTAAAAGCGTTGTGGATAACGCGAATACTCGGGTTGAAATCCATTTTCATTTCGGACAAAGCGAAACCGGTTCGCAAAATGAATAACAGATATTTTATTAAATGTTATAAAATATTTATGAAACATTATCAAGTAAATACTCATTTTTTCAGAAAAACTGTTTCGGAAACAATGGGCAAGTTTCATGGGGGGATTTTTTCGAATCGTTCGTTAAGTCGCTCAAATGAGTCCCGAACCATTCTTATAACAACTATACCAAATTAGTTACACATTTGGTCCCTCAAACTATTTAAAATTGTACACTTACTAATATAATGCAGTTTGAAATATATATATTTTTTTTTATTTACATCTTTTCATTTCCATCTTAAATATCACACAACCACTATTATTTACTCTATACCTCTATCTCACCTTTCCCCACCGCCGGCCCCCTTCACCGCCGGCCACCCCGTCTTCTCCGGCCAACACTTCCGGCCAACACCTCGTACACCGCCGACGGATATAACTTTTCCGGCGGAGTTTTCGTGAACCCCAAAAATCGATTCTCGTGACCCGGATCTACCCAATCCCTAGTCACTCTCCCTCACTCGCCCATCCTCTCCGGTGCTGTCCCACCGCAGCCCAAACCAAACCACTCCACACATACGCAAACCATCCACCATCGTCAATCATACAACCTATCACCTCGCATCCATCATGGGTGCAGAAGGTTCGTCCTCTCTAAACGCGCAAGGATGCGTTGTTTGTGGGTTTAGGGTAAAAGCACCACAAGGTCGTGTAGTTTTGATTCTTACCCGCTAGGGGTGCGTCGGGTTCGGGTTAGACCCGACAAGGGGGGGTGTGCGTTCGTTTGGGTTGTTGGTTTAGCACCGAGGGTGCGTCCGGGTTGTTGTTTACACCAAAAAGAGGTGCGTTGGAAATGGCAGCAGGAGGGGGGGTGTCGCTGGTTGTTGTGGTTACTTAGCTTGGTGCGTTTCGGGTCGTGACGCAACGCTATGGGTGCGTTTGGTTTGTATCCATAACAGCCGGGGCATTTGTTTGTGGGTTTAGGTCGGGTCGGGTTGCGGGACAGCGGGTATAACCGGGTCGGACGTGGGTTAGGTTCGCGTCGGGTTTGGCTGTTGACAGCCAGGGAGGGGTTGTCGGGTTGGGTTTAGCAGCCGGGGGGTGTCGGGCTAGGCTCGGGACAGCCGGGGGTGGTTGTTTGTCAGGTTTGACAGCCATTAGGGGCCGTTTGGTTGGGTGGCAGCCACCACACGGCCACCATACAAGGTCCGTTTGGTTTGGCAGTTTATGCCAAACGGGGGTGTTTGGTTTGGCAGTTTATGCCAAACGGGGGTGTTTGGTTTGGCAGAAAATGATAAGGGGCTTGGTAGAAAGAACATAGGCGTGTTGGTTTATTTACACAATAAGGGTGAGTTTGGGGTTGCGGGGATTGACTCAAGGGCGAGTTTGGCTGCGTGACTAGCAGTCTGATGTACGGTTGGCTTAGTGATGGATCATCAAGGGTTCGTTTTGAAAATATATAATCTTAACTAATTAATAATATATTTCCAAGAATTGATATAAATATTATAATCTGACCGGTGGTTAAATGGGTTAAATAAATGTGACAAATTATTATTTTTCGGATACATTTATTGACTTCGATCGTATATAAAAACACTATGACTCGTATGAGTTTCAATATGAAAATAATGTGTATTAAATGTATTAATAAAACCTCTTTTCCGATAGGTTAAAATAATTTACGATAAAATAAATTAGGAAAGTGGATTTGCAATAAAGTCGTTCGATTTGGGATCATTTTATAAACAGAAAGGTCATGGCGAAATTTATATAGATTTCTATATTGAGTAATGTTTTACTAGAACTTATATTGTTTTATAAACCGTTAAAGGAGCTAAAGCGCCCGCCCGCTCCTTTTATAAATATTAAAGTATTACATATACTATAACATGACAAACGAACGAAAACAATTACTTTTACAATGCAGATAATATTTCGTTAGACAGATCTGTCAATTAAACCGAAACATGATTTATATAATATTGAATTATTTTATCTATAATCGTATGAACGGGTAAAACATCGGTTGTTTAATTTATAACCTTAAGACTTTTTGTCTTTTTTATCAAAGGTCCTGTTACCAATTGAATTGCTGTCGAAATTCATTGGGTTTATATTATGTTTCACACCATCTTTATATAATACTTGCCAAATTATTATATTACTTTTCATAAACATTCGGTTGTATCGTTTTTCTGATATAACTCACGGTTTGAAGGCTTATATGGGTTATATTTCATATGCAAATATATATGAATATATTAACCACTTATGGGTACACTTCTTCTATTTTATTTATTTAAACAACCACAAAGTTTGCAACTTTAATATAAATCTGTTATCACTGACGAGTTGATGTATCCATTCATCGGGAAAACCCAAAACATTATCTAGCTAGTGGGACTTAGGTTAAGTTTAGCTGCATATTTAACGGTCACGCAGTTTCGTTTCAGGTTTCGTTTTGTGCACTTAGATGCCTACTCTATCAATCGTTCTTCAACAATCAATGTGGTTCATAGCCCAACGTTTTACATTTTTTAATATATTTTGGTGGTGAGATAACATGCTTGTTACTAATTCAAATACGTGTTGATTAACTCGTTACGTGCTCATTTTCAACTCGTTTACATACATGTTTACAAACGCATTTACATGGTGGATTTACCTGTTTGGTTTACATACTCATTTACATATATCGCGGGGAGATACAATACTGGGTTTACTTTTTGAACGTAAACGCATTCTATACATTTATGATTATGGATTAGCTTAGGTTGCATGAACTGTAAATCATTGGAGGGTGAGAAGCGAATGTTATAAGATAGATCTATTTGGGATTGACATCCTCCGTTCGGGTGCCTAGCGCTATCATGGGAAACGATGTTATACCATGTCGGATCACGATTGGATTGGCGCCTACGGGGTCAACAATCATTACCTTGCCGGTGTTTTAGAGGGAACAACCTTGATGGGGTACATTTAATTTTTTTCATGATGCCCGGGTGTTCTTGGGTGGAACAACCCCATGGTGGGTTACACTATTGTTTTTCATTATCGCCCGGGTGTTCTTGGGGATACAAATACCGATGGGTACACATTTTACTACGCCTTGAAATAAAGTGCCATAATACAAGTTACGTCACAGTTCATGAACTTAGAGTAATGGTAATCATGGTTTTATACACATTTGAATAAAGTGGCGATACATATTTTTGGATATTTGTGATCCAACTTTGACACGTACATTTTGGGACTATTTGGGGATAGAAATGGTCTTGCGTATTTTACAGCTAATTGATTTCTAAAAATCATACATACATTTTGGAAGGACATTTAAGAATTTAAATGGTCACACAATTATTTTATGATACTGTAGGGAGACAGTAGTCATTAAACGTTTTTATATGACACTGTAATGATACAGTGGGCAGATACATTTATTGGAACTAACGTTTGTATTTACAGAAACCTATGAACTCACCAACTTTATGTTGACCTTTTTAAGCATGTTTTTCTCAGGGAAATTATATGCTCGGATTTCTTGAAGTGCATTGGAGTCTATACATTCAAGCTTTTCATTGTGATGAAATTATGGGACAAATGTATATTAAATTCAAGATTTGTATTATATCACGAGTATTGTTTTACAAACGACACATTTAGAGGTCGTTCTCTTGTATCTAGCGCTGTGTATTATGAAGTAGCACCCCATGTGGTATTCCGCTGCATTGTTGTATTTTTGGGGGTGTTACAGTTCCTGAGACGATGTACCCTGAGTACATGCCACAGGAGGATGAGATACTCCTGGCCGAGGAGAAGCCACTACATGCTGCTGACTGCAGATTCACCAGGATATGTTCCTGAGTCTGATCCGGAGGAGGACGATGAGGATCCCAAGGAGGATCCAGTTGACTACCCTGCTGATGGGGATGATGATGATGATGATGAGGACGAGGATGAGGAGGAGAGTAGGAGCACCAGCTCGGGAGACCTCTGTCCCCCTTGTACCACGTATGGACCGCCAGGATAATCCTATCGGGATCGAGCCATCCATATCAATTCCTCCTAGGGAAGAGGGCGGAGCTTCTTGCCTTAACCCACCCACACCTCACCACTTACTCCACTATTATCTCCATTACCACAGATACCATCACCACTTACTCCACTATCATCTCCATTTCCACAGATACCATCACCACCATTACCTATACCATCACCACCACCCAATAGCCTTACTCATATGAGATTACCCGGAGAGTTGTTACCTCTTCAGAAGAGGGGCGTTTTGCTTCTCCCACCCTTTGTCGTGAGGTCAGGGAGAGGTTTAGCAGCCGGGGCTCATAGCAGGATAGACCTACCATAGCGAGGGACGACCCTTACTCCATAGCGAGGGAGGACCTTTATGGATTTTTCGATATAACTTGATGTACCTACTAGATGTTCGGTCATCTGGGAGTATAGACTATGGCATTACGGATATCATGGTTGATCTGGTAGGATGCCATCGATGAGATTGGCACTGACCACCTAGAGGGGTCAATCAAAGGGTTTCCGATCTGACTTACCATTGTTGAGAGGAGACTTACATCATGTATGGTTTTATGTAGGATACTCACAGATGAAAGGTCTCACTAGAGGCCGATTGTTAACTTGTTGTATAGGGATATGCCTATTCATCATCGTTTGGCAGTAATGATAGAGAGAGAGGCTGAGATGGCTCGTAAGGACTTGGGGACTATCCATGGATGCTAGCGACTATGCACGTTCAGATGTTATGTCATTACGTACTACAGTAGTTGCGCAGAGTGCATTGATTTCAGAGTTACAGTCAGCAGATCACAGGAGACAGAGGGTGATTTCAGAGTTGTCGGCATCAGACCACAAGAGACAGGTTTATTTGACTAAGACATTAAGGTTTCTGAAGGATACATACAAAGATTGTGAGTTTTTGAGGCTGCGAGACCCGACATAAAAAAAAAAAAAAGGGGGTTTCCGGCACAGCCTGATGCACCAGGAGAGGCTGGTAGCAGTTCCTAGATTTGGTTATGTTGTAGCTATGCTATGCAGCCTGTTAAGTATTATGGGTTTTACTTCCCAGCATAGCTGACTGTATAGATCTTTTGTTTTGTTTAGCTACCCAGTATAGGTCTTTTGTTCAGGTATTATCTACCTTGTTCAGCATACTAAGTGTTACGGGTATATCCCGGCTAGTATGGCTTTAGGTTGTTTCTTTTATCTTGTAACCTAAGTGTAGTAATCATCTTGTATTTGAACCGAACATGTATGTTTTTCAAGTTATATATGAAATGGATGGATTACGTTATCTATGAAATTGAATTTATACTAAATAAATGTCGATTTGGTTATACCACGATTAATTTCAATAACAGTTGTACATTTCACTGTGTGATGTGATCTTGTTTTATTTAATGTGTATATGTTATGTCATAGTTATGATTTTATGAAATCTAACGGGTATTATGTTTTCTTGTGATTTAAAGAAAATGGCACCAAAGAGAAAGACCACGAGGTTAAACCCAGATCTAACACCAACACTAGTCACAGACACTATTCACCCTACATTGTTACCATTGCCCAAATTCTGGATATGATTACGAAGGCGTTACTGCTGCACTGGCAGCACGTGATGCAACCAGGAATGGCGATGATAGCCATACTTCAGGAACGGGTGCCAGAAGGCCTGTGCAAGTTGCTCGTGAATGCACCTACCCGGACTTCCTAAAAATGACAACCGTGATCTTAATAGGGCACTGAGGGAGTTGTCGAACTCACTCAGTGGTTCGAAAAGATGGAATCTGTTTACAGCATAAGCAACTGTACAGTAGCATGCCAGGTCAAATTTTCTATGTGTACCCTGCAAGGAAATGCTCTTACATGGTGGAACTCCCATGTTAAGACCACTACTACTGGATGCTGCTCCTCTGCAATGCCCGGGAGGTCCACTAAAAAAGATGATGACAGACAAATACTGCCTAAGGGGTGAAATTAAGAAACTAGAGTTTGAAATGTAGAATTTAAAGGTGGAGAGTAACGATGTGGTACCCTATAGCCAACGTTTCCAAGAACTGGCACTAATGTGCGATCGGATGTTTCCAGAAGAATAGAGCAAGTAGAGAAATATTCGGTGGCTTGCCCGACCACAGATCCATGGCAGTGTGATGGCGACAAGCCAAAAATATGCAGGGATGTCATGAGTGTCGCCCTTGAACTCATGGGACAAAAAGATCAACACTTGCGGACTGAACGTCAGGTGACAACAAAGAAAGTTGATGGGGAACGCCAGGAACAACCAGAATCAGCAACCAACAAGAGACAAAACACTGGAAGAGCTTATGCCGCAGGAAATGGTGACAGGAGACCATACAGAGGTTCTAAACCTTTGTGTTCCAAATGTAACTATCACCATGAGGGTCCTTGTGCTCCCAAATGCCACAAGTGCAACCGATTTGGTCATGTATCTCGTAACTGCAGGAGTCCCCAAAGTTTCACTGGGGCGATTCAAGGGTTGGTTTTGAATGTGGTGCTCAAGGGCATTTCAAGAAGGATTGCCCAAAATTGAAGAACAACAACAACCGGGGTAATCAGGCTAGAAATGCCAAGGCTCAGGCAAAGGTGTATGCCATGGGCAATGCAGGGGCAAACCCGGACAACAATGTCGTCACGGGTACGTTTCTCCTAAACAACCGATATGCATCGTATTTTATTTGATATCTGGGTGCCGATGGGAGTTTTGTATCTTACATTTTCTCTCGAGAATTATTATCACATCCGACCTGCATTAGCTCATGATTATAATGTCGTATAGCCGTACGGGCGAATAGTGGATTACACTATTCATCTGGCGGTTCGTACGTTAAACATCTTTAAATCATGATCACTTTCAACATAGACCTAATGCCCGTAGAACTAGGTAGTTTTGACATGATAATTGGTATGGATTGGTTGGCAAAGTACCATGCCGTTATTGTCTGTGCGGAAAAGATCGTTCGTATTCCTTTTGGAGACGAAATTTTAATCGTCGATGGTGGACGAAGCAGCATTAAATCCCACGGGGACCAGATTTAACTCATCTCGCTGTACTAAGGCTCATGAGTTTTTTTATTGAAGGGATGTCAGTTTCTTAGCAAATATCCAACCGCACCAAATACGGAGACAAGTCAAAGGAGAAACGACTTGAAGATGTGCCAGTTGTTCAAGAATTTCCTGAAGTCTTTCCTGAGGACTTGCAGGTATACCACCACTTCGACAAGTGGGAGTTTCTGAATCGATTTGGTACGGGTACTATACCTGTAGCACAGCGGGCACGCACTATAGATTAGCAATCGTCCGAAATGAAGGAACTAGCGGAGCAACTTACAGGAACTACGATAAGGCTTATTAAGACCAGTTCTCAACCTGGGAAGCTACGTTCTGTTTGTAAAGATGAAGATGGGTCTTTTCGGATGGGGCATCGATTACATGGAATTGAACAAATGACAGTGAAGAAAACGCTACCCACTCCCAAGGATCGATGACCATTCGACCAGAACTCGAAGGGTCGTTGTATTTATTCAAAGATCGATATAAGGTCAGGGTTCACCAGTTGAGGGTTCGTGAAGAATAGACATTCCAAGACTGCATTCCAGACTCGATACGGTCACTAGAATCAAGTCATAGATCTTTTGGGTTGACTTTATGCATCGGCCGTGTTCATGGACCTTATTGAACCGGTGTGTAAAACCGTATCTGGACAAGCTTTATTAATTGTCTTTATCGAAGACATTTTGATTATCCAAATGTAAAAAGTGAACATGAAGAACCACCACCTTCGGCGCTTTTGAAATTGCTTAAGAAGGAAGAATTGTACGCCAAGTTCTCCGATTGTGTATTTTGGATTTCTAGGTACCAAAATCAGTCGGTCAAGTATTTGACTGGCGAGGTATTTCAAAAGTTGACCCTGCCAAGATGAATCTATTCAATAGATGGGGCGTTCTCACTAAAAACACCAACAGGTGATTCGCATATTTTTGGGCCCTTGCCGAGCTATTATAGAGATTCTTCTGAAGTGTTTTCAAAGATCGACCAAGACAATGACAAGCTTACCCAGAAAGGTGTCAAGTTTGATTTGGGCGATAAACAAGAAGCAGCTTTTCAATTGTTGAAGCAAAAGCTGTGCAGTGCACCACATCTGGCCTTACCTGAGGGAAGCGAGATTTCATCGCTACTGCGTGCTTCAAAGAAGGGTTTGGGCGCTGTGTTGTTCGCAATAGAGGAAAGGTGATTCTCTTATGCATCACGCTAGTTAAAATTCATGAAAAGAACTATCCGACTATGTTTAGAACTTGGCGGCAGTAGTGTTCGTCTAAAAATTTGGGAGGCACTATCTGTACGAACCAAGTGCATGGTGTTTCAATGATCACAAAGGTTTACAACACATCTTTACAGAAGGAATTAAATATGAGGGCAATGTCACGCCTGGTTAGAATTGCTGAGTGATTCGATTGCTCGAAATTCGTTATCACCCATGGAAGGCGAATGTTGTTGTTGAGCTCTGAGAAGGAAGGAACGAGAACCACTAAGGTTCGGGCCTTAGTGAGGATATTGGATTGATCTTCCTAACAAATCTTGAAGCTCAGATGGAAGTACGAAAGCCGGAGAACATCAAGAAGGAGCGAGGTTGGGGGTAATATTGGTGAGAATTCGAAAGTCGAGAAACTTAGAACGGAAAAGTTGGAAACCTGCTGCGATGGAACTATGTACTTAAATGACAAGAGTTCGGTTACTTGTATATGGCAGACTTAAGGACTGTGATATGCACGAGTCCCACAGTTTAAATACTCCGTATTCATCCAGGTTCCCTGACAAGATGTACCGATTATGAAGAAAACTACTACTGGTGGCCCAATATGAAAGCCAACATCGCCACCTATGTTAGCAAATGTTTGACCTGTGCTAAGGTTAAGGCCGAACATTCAGAGGACCATCGGGTTTGTTAGTGCAACCCGAGATACCTCAATGGAAGTGGGACAACATCACGATGGATTTTGTCATGAAACTTCCTAAGTCATCACAAGGTTATGACACTATTTGGGTGATCGTTGACCGACTTACAAAGTCTGCCATTTTTATGCCAATGAGGGAAATGGATCCTATGGATAAACTGGCAAGAATGTACCTAAAGGAGGTAGTCACGAAGCATGGAATACCTGTTTCAATTATTTGTGATCGTGACCCAAGGTTCGCATCAAATTTATGGAGATCACTTCAGAAGGCTTTGGGTACAAGCTTTGGATATGAGTACCGCATATCATCCGCAAACTAACGGACAAAGCAGGAGAACCATCCAAACTCTCGAGGATATGCTACGTGCTTGCGTAATAGACTTTGGAAATGGTTGGGTTAAACATTTTCCATTAGTCAAGTTTTCCTACAATAACAGTTATCATGCTAGCATTAAGGCTGCACCGTTTCAAGCACTTTATGGTCAAAAGTGTCGTTCACCCGTGTGTTGGCCGGAGTTGGACAAGTCAACTCACTGGTTAGAATTTGTGCAGAAACAATGGAGAGTGATCATCCAGATCTCAACAAAAGGATTCAAACCGCTCGCGATACGACAAAAGAGCTACGCTGATTTTAAAGAGTAAACCGATGGAGTTTCAAGTTGGAGATAAAAAGTTATGACTAATAGGTTTCGCCTGTATAGGGTGTACGTTTTGGCAAAGGGGGAAGTTAAACCTCCTGATAAGTAAGACCTTTCAAAGTGTTGAAAAAGGTTGGAACCATTGCTTACAGCTTGAGCCGTCCTAAGAGCTGGAGCAGGGTCCACAATTACTGTTTCATGGTATCCATCTTGAAGAAATGTTATTCTGACGATCCTTTATTCGTTCCGTGGGAAGGACTACAAGTGGTTGACAAATGCTTCATTTTTGTGAAGTTGCTGTAGTAAATCATGGATTGCATAAGTCTAAACTATTGAGGCGAAGCCGTTGTCCCAATTGTCAAGGTTCGATGGGAACTTAGGCGGGGTCCTGAGCTTTATGTGCGGAACATGAGATCAATTCAGAAGAAAATATCCACACCTCTTCACCAAGACCGCACCTATAATCAAGTGCCGAGTGTTAAGCCTGAGGAATATGGCTCATTTAACGGGGAATAAGACTATAACACCTCATGTTTTTAGGTTCACTTGTACTACAATATGTAAGGCACAATTTATTTAGGGTTTTACGAGCTATTCTCTTAAACGTAAAAGTTAAGTTAAATCGCGTAAACTAAAACATGGATCATTCAATGTAAACGGGCCATTAAACATTATTAATGTTTACATCAAGAAAAGTGTTATCTGATTATTTAGAGTTAATTATTAACATTGAATATTTTATTTTATTGGTACGTTAAAGTGTTTTTGTTTCGCAATAAGTACGTTTTAAGCCTTCCCGGAAGAGTTAACTTATCTACGTTCCATCAATACCAAAAATTTGTACTCAATACTTAAAGTTTAGAGAAATATTCAAATATGCTCCCTGTGGTTTCCCAAATTTGCAGATTTGCTCCCCAACTTCACGAAAGTGCAGGCGGCCTCCCCAAAACAAAACTTGTGTCGCATTCAAGCTCCCTGGCAGGGAGCACGAGCGCAATGGAAGTTTCAATTCCCATTGCATTCGTGCTCCCTGACAGGGAGCATGAGTGCAATAAAAGTTTCAAACTGGGGAGGCCACCTGCACTTTCGTAAAGTTGGGGAGTAAGTCTGCAATTTTTTCAAACCACAGGGAGCATATTTGCACTTTTCTCTAAAGTTTATTTAAAACTTCAAGTATTTATCACTTTATACATATTCATTATGAAGGAATTCAAATCATAACTTACAATGTACAAGTTATACATTTTTCTAAGTCTATACTACATTATACTTTATATAATACAAGTATACATTAAATAAATGATCAAATACATATCTAACTTATACATATACATATATTTCGTGTATATGACTAGGATAAGCCAAGATGAGACCAAGAACTTCACACTATTCTTTATACATGCATCATTCGTATCATACTCCTTGTATCATGACTAGACAAAGATAAGCCCTAAAATAAGCCTATCTTTTTCTTAGTCATCTTTATCAAGCTTGCCACCTTGCAAGAACCAACTAGGCACACAAATATCTTCCTAGTAGTATATATATGCATGCATGGTGAGCTAAGAAGGTCATTCTCTTCATTTCCTTTGCTAGAAAATCACAAAATCCTTCCTTTGCTCTCATATCAACCCACGGCTCAAAAACCTTACAAAATCAAATCCATAGCTTGATTTTCTATCATTATAAAAGCATACACACATCATTCCTAAGACCTTATAAGGTGTTTTTAAGAGTTGGTTCACCATTTGCAAGCAAGGAATCAAGAAAAGCAAATAAGGGTTTCTTGAGAAAAATTAGGGTTTCACCTAATATTTTCAAGCCAAGGTTGTTAATCACAAGGGTGTGATTGGTTTTTTTTCTCTACTCATCCACATAAGGTTATATATAAAGCTTAATCATTTCATAACTAAGATTTTATGTGTTCATATGTTATATTTAGCTAAATCACCATTTAGGGTACTTTTGAATATGTAAAATGGATATTTACTTATGATTAATGTTATATGAACTTATTTACATGTCATATGAATGGTAATATCATATTAAAAGGGATGTATAAGTGTTCTAACATGTTGGTTAAGTATGAACATGTTTATGAGCAAATTAAGGTTTCTAATGTTAACTTATGAGTTACAAGTAAAAATGGTAGTTAAACTTGTTATCTTGAACACACGTGAGCAAAGCATGATCAAATGGACTTTATATATGTAAAACATAAAATAGAAATGTTGTGAAGTAGTTGTAATAAGGTGTTGAAGCTAAATGGTACAAAAATCAAGCTTAAAACATGTTTTAATCACAACCTTTCAAACTTGCTGTTTTGGTTCTAATTTGTTAACATCCATGTTAGATTTTATAAATATAGTACATCTCATAAGGATTCCAAAATGATAAGAAACTCGAAAACCGGATTTATAACGAAGAAGATACGCTAGTTACGAGTTTACAACGCTAAATACTTTATAAAACAAATTTTATAAAAATACATCACAGAAACTTATACATATAAACATCAATATATGATAAAACTTTCATATCGAGAATGTGTTCAAAGATCGCTAAAAAACGGAGCTATAACGAATAAGATACGACAAAAACGGGTTTTACGTTTAAAAGTATAAAAAACATTATAAAGCGGTTGATAGAACATTAAAAACACTATTCATCACAGAAACTCAAAAACCTAATAATTGTGATTTAATTATCACTCATCTTAAAACAAGCGATGGCGAAAGAAAGGCGAGAAACGGGCTTAAAACGACAAAGTTATGTCATTTTTACTAAAGGCGTTAATATAAACGTTTTTACTTTTATTAATTACGAATGTTCACATAACAAATAGATGGTGATATAGCTATATAGATATATATGTTATTAGTTATCGAAGTGCTATATTACTAGGGAATTTCATAATGAGGCTTCTTCGAGGCTTAATTGACGAGTTGTGAGTTACAATAAAATCCTAACTCCTCGTCAACGTCATGAATGACCTCTTTAAAATAAGATATCCCGAACGATAGTAGCGAGATAACTATATAGGATTATATACATTGTGTTAGACAACGTAACTTGAATACTGAATCGACCTATATTACTAGTTGCATTCGACGTATTAGTGACGCGTTTTTACTTGGGATATTTTGTTATTCAGTTTTACTCACTCAAGGTGAGTTCATAGCCCACGTTTTATATTTATAATGATTTACAAGTTTTGAGGTGAGAAACATATGCATGTTTTACAATTGGACGCAAGTGTACATTTTACATTATGATTACGTTTGCTAATAGCATAACCCACAAGCCCCATTGAATCATGGAACAGTCAATTTACTAGAAAGTGAGCGCGGATGATTGTATAGATCAATTAGGGATTGACCTCCCCGTTTCGGGTGGACTACTATCCTGGAAACGACGTATGTCCATGGTCGGATACTAGATTTTATGGTTGAACATCATCACGGTCAATGTAGGCAATTATTTATATAATGTATTCAATTAGTCAGCTTTCGGTGTCATGAGCTTAGGTAAACGTAATTCATTTTTGTGATGTCTGCATCTGTTTGCATTAACACTGGGAAAGCATGGCGTGTCCTGCATATACATTTATCATAAACCTATTAAATACCCACTTATGTGACGTTTTTAAAAAGCATATAGTTTTTTCAGAGGTCATATATGCACAGGTGCAAGGATACCATTGGTGGTTATATTATGAAGTTCATGCATTAAAGATTAGTCGCAATACATTTTGTGTATCTGTTATTGCTGGAATCTTTATAATAATAACAAGAAAAGCAAGTAAAGCTCGGCTTTTGTAAAACATTACTAATATTAAATCCAATGTATCTATTTTTAAACACTTTTTGGTCGTTCTTTATTATCTTGTTTGTTTGATCGAGAATATAACATGCCCCACTTTACCCTATTCGCTGCACCCTATTTGAGCGTGTTACAGATTGGTATCAAGAGCCAAGGTTATAGAGAACCAGGTCAAATGTTTTTGCTGGACTATAACCATTTTCAAACATTGCATTCATACAAAAGGGGTTTTCACGGGACAACCATACACTAATTGTGCATTAGTCGATTAGGCTAGATGCATGCATTATTGATAATCATGATTAGATAATACATGTATAATATAAATGAATATTACTAAACAAGAGTCCTATATTAGAATACTTATATAATGCGTAAATTTTGATTTCAGATATTATCATGTCAGATTCTAAGCATTCTACAGTTACATACACATCAGTATCCTTTCCAGTTGAGGACGATTCAGACATTGGTTCACCAGGAATCGATGGACCACCAATTATGCCAGAGGACCCATATGCTTACATAATGGCTGCTTATGAGGTTCCTCCCATCACTCCCTGACTAACATACCTGGCCCCGAGGTTCCATCATCGCCTGACTACATACCTGGCCCCGAGATCCGGTAGTCACTCTCCCCCACTAGACTTTCTGGAGCCGATTACCCTGAGTACATGCCACAGAGGATGATATATCTCTGTGCCGAGCAGCCACTACCTGCTACTACTTCACCACCCACTGCAGATTCACACAGATAGTTCCTGAGTCTTATTCTGAGGAGGAGCCTGAAGAGGACGATGAAGGATCCCAAAGATGATCACTGACTACCCTGCTAATAGGGGATGGATGATGATGATAGATGAGGGAGGAGGATGAGAGATGAGGAAGAGGAAGGGAATGAGGCAGGAGGAGGAGGAGGAGCACCCTGCTCCGCTCGTCTCAGTCCTACGTACACCGTAAAGACCGCCCAGTGATATCAATCCGGGACTGAGGCACATATCACCTTCCTCCTAGCTAAGAGGTCCGCAGAGGCTTCTTGCCTTAACCACCCCACCACCATCCCACTTTACTCCACTATCAACTCATTACCGATAATATACCATCACCAACATTACCTATACCATTCACACCACCCATAGCCCTACTCATGATTAAGATTCCCGAGAGTTGTTTAACCCTTCGTAAGAGGGTGCGTTTTGCTTTCTCACCACTCCCTAGTCCCATGTCGGGGAGAGTTCAGGCATCCGTATGCTGCTATGCAGGTAACCTACCATATGCCGAGGGAGGACCTATAGGGATTAATCGATATGATGATGCCCCTCCTAGATGTTCACGTCTAGAGGATTAGACAATGGCAATTACGATACATGGGATGATCTGGTAGGAGCAACGATGAGATTGCACCGACCACCGTCGAGGGGATCAATCAGAGGAGGTACAAAAGATCAAGCTACCATTATTGAGGAGGAACTACCAGCATGTATGGTTATAATGGAGGATGCTCAAGATGACTGTCTCTACTGAGAGGCCGAGACAACTTGTTTGTAAAGGGATAGGCATAGTTCATACGTCTTATTAGCAGAAATGATAGAGAGAGAGAGAGAGGCAAAGATGGCTCGTGAGCTTTTGGACTATCCATGGATGCTACGACTATTGCACGTTCAGAAGTATGTCAATATGAGTTTGGCCTTAAAATAAGGTGACATATCGAATTACATTAGATTTCATTAGGCAAGAACTACAGGGACTATAACTGTTAATAGTATAGATTCCCATGTCTTTAGACCTATATATACCCCCCTCCAACCTTTCCATGGAGGGGTGAGGATTCATTTTATAAAAGAGTGTGTTTCGTTGTTTCACTCTCAGACACACACTCTTCACTATCTTCCCTTTTCTCTCACGAATAAATATGGCTTTCTATTTGTTCAATCCTCCTCGACCTCCGGATCATTCTTGTGTAGCTAGTGATTTCTTATTTAACAATTGGTATCAAGAGCTAACCGGGGGTGTATTGTATTCGAGTGTGTTGTGTTAGTGATTTCGTTTCTTTATTATGCAAAGGGTACGATTTGGGTATCTTGGCATATAACTTTAGTCGTGGCTTTGTTGTGCAAGGCTAAGAAAAACTCCAGGACAACAAAATCGAGCTTCACTGGACACGAGACTAATCTCACTCAAGGATCGATCGAGTGATTTTATTTGGCTCGAACGAGCTGACTCTAACAAGTGACTCAACGACAAGACTCGAACAAGCTGAACCTCGAACTAGCAGACCGACACTAGCGACCGAACGTAGCGGAACCGAACTAGCTTAATCGAACGAGCGGACCGAACTAGCGGACCGAACTAGCGGACCAAACGAGCGATCGAACGAGCGGATCGAACGAGCGGATCGAACGACCGGATCGAACGAGCGGATCGAACGAGCGGGATCGAACGAGCGAATCAAACGAGCGGAATCAAACGAGTGGGATCGAACGAGCATTTTTTTTGGACCGAACAATTTTTTTTTGAAAACTTGTGTGACGAAAAGGGTTTCAGTAAAACAGCCATAACTTTTGATCCGTAAGTCCGTTTTAGGCCCGTGACCTCTCAAATCGAAGAGAAAAACGAGACGGATCACGCTGTATCCACCCTTTAGCTGGTTAAGGATTTTTCGAAGGCCAAAAACATCGTTTTCTATGAATATTGACATTTTTCAGTTTTTTTGGAATTTTTCGTCGCTGTTCCGAATCAAATCACCACGTTTTCTATTGATTTTTGTAAATCCCGTTAATTCATTTATCGTTTAAATCATAGAAATATTAAAATCCCGTGAAAGTTAATTGATTTCAACAACACAACAAGACACGATACAATAACACTAATAACGATCGCGAATAATATGTCACTAAATGACAAACCGGCTAAAGATTTGCGGTATTACGATGACAAGTGTCACGAAGATTGATTAGGAATACCTTATTGAGCTTGAAGTTGGGTTCGCACGTAGGCGTCTACTTTATTTCATCAACAAGACTTCCTTCTATTTTTCTACCCCTTTTCTTCAAAACCCAATCTATCGATTGATTTACTTGCTTGAAAGTACAACTGTTTAAGAATTTAGACTTGAAATATCTAGTGACCACAGTCAGGGGAGGTTGGTTGAGACCTGGTAACTATCACTTAAAAGGAGTATACAATTGTATTACTCATTGTCACACGCAGAAA
The DNA here is from genome assembly GCA_026074375.1 of Tanacetum coccineum. Classification (NCBI taxonomy): domain Eukaryota; kingdom Viridiplantae; phylum Streptophyta; class Magnoliopsida; order Asterales; family Asteraceae; genus Tanacetum; species Tanacetum coccineum. Next base: position 28,651 of record BQNB010058338.1, read on the forward strand.
CGATGTGATAAATTTCAAGAGTGTTTTACTTCTTATACCTTTTCTTGTTGGTTAAAAAGAGTACTCATAGATTTAATCTTGCACCGCGTCTCATCAACAACAGTGCAAGTTTAAGTAACAAATTTGGGGATTTAACTACTTTTTCAGGCTTTGGCAATCGGTATACTTCACCAAGTGATCACAACAATTCCGACAGAATTCGAGGTTGGTAAAGTGAGTCCAGAGAGTTTCAAGGTTTGAGATGTAATCAGCAATACTCACTGGAATTCCAAGACAATGGTACTTCACGAGTCCTAAGTACATATTTACAAAGTTATTCAACGACATTTTATATACAATACCCTGATTATACCAAGTTTTCTGATTCTGCATCATTTCCTCTATGAATACTGAAGACAAGAGAGTAATTGCTTCCGTCTGGGATTCATAGATTTGTGCTTAATACAAGAACTTCTCGAGTATTATGGACATTACACGACAATGATGCATCCGAGTGTTCGCAACCATCATGGGGAAAATGTGTACATACCGGGACAAAGTTGACTTGATGTTCCCATGTCAACTTCCAAGGGAAAGTAAGTTCTACTACTTAACTTAGCATGTTTATGAAGTATTCTGCATACGTGATGAAGAATTGTTGCTGATTTCTCGCAGTATCCCCGAACAAATATTCCACTCAAGCCTAATGACAAAGAAGCAGTGGTTCGTTGGTGTGGTATGACTTCTACAAAAATCTCTGGACGTCACAGACAAGTAGAAGTATTGTTCAATAGCTACAACAAAGTTACAGAATCTGCTTAAAGAAGGATGTTGGATTGTGGGGGAAGCTGATTCAGAACCTCGCCAAAAATATCTATTAAGAAGCTTTTCAAGACATGCGGCCATGAATTGGGAAGTTAATCAGTTCATGCTACTACAAATGGATCGCTTGTACGAAGTAAAGACAATGAAGATCCAAGCTGGAGTACAAGTTTCAAGACCAGGAGAACTTAGAAGACATCTTCAGCTTGGAAGCTGCTTGGAAACGTTATTTATGTTGTATTGTATAATGAAAAGGGAACATTTGTAAGAAATTCATATGTCCGCATATTGGGGGAAGATTGTTAGCCTTAAAATATGGTGACATATCGGAATTACATTAGTTTTTCATTTAGCAAGAACTACATGACTATAACATTAAGATACAGTATAAGTGTCCCTTGTCTTGACCATATATACCCCCCTCCATACTTCCAGGAGGGGTTAGGATTCATGTTTTAAAAAGAGTGTGGTGTTCTTGTTCTCTTCTAGACACACACCTCCTCACATCTTCCCTTTTCTCTCACTAATAATATGGCTTTCTTATATTGTTCAATCCACCCACCACCGGATCATTCTTGTGTATCTAGTATTTCGATATTTTAACATTATGTACTTACGGGTAGTGCGCAGAGTGCGTTGATTTCAAGTTCAGTCAGCAGATCATGAGGATACAGGGTTGATTTTCATAGTGTTGGCATCAGACCACAATAACAGTTCAGTTTGACTAAGACATTGAGGTTGCTTGAAAGGGACTTACAGACACAGATGAGTCAAGTTTCAGAGACACAGGACCCGCTAAAGTCCACACAGCCTGATGCCCATGAAGAGTCGGTACAGTTACCTAGATTTTGTTAGTTGTAGCTAGTCTATCACCTGTTAAGTATTATGGTTATACCCAGCTAAGCAGAACTGTGATAGATCTTTTGTTTTGTTTAGCTACCCAGTAAAGTCCTTTTGTTCAGTATTAACACCTTGTACAGCAAACTAATTGTTACGGGTTATATCCCGGCTAGTATGGCTTTAGGATGGTTTCCTTTTGACTTGTAACCTAAGTGTAGTAATCAACTGTAAGCTTAACCAAACATGTATATTTTTTCCAAGTTATATATGAAATGGATGGATTACGTTATCTATGAAATCGAATTTATATTAAATGAATGTCGATTTGGTTATACCACGATTAATTTCATTAAACATTGTACAATTCACTGTGTGATGTGATTCTCGTTTTATTTACTTTTGTAAATGTTATGTTCAAAGTTTATGATTTATGAAATCTAACGGGTAGTTAGTTTTCTTGTGATTTAAAGAAAATGGCACCAAAGAGAAGGACCACGAGGTTAAACCCAGATGCAACACCAACACCAGTCACAGACACTCATACCACTACATCTGTCACCAACGCCCAAATTCAGGCAATGATTAACGAAGGCGTTACTGCTGCACTGGCAGCACGTGATGCAACAAAATGGCGATGATAGCCATACTTCTAGAGACGGGTAGTCACAGCCATGCAAAGTTGCTCGTGAATTCACCTACCCGACTCCTAAAATGCCAACCCTTGAACTTCAAGGCACTGATTGTAGTTGTTGACTCACTTAGTGGTTTGAAAAAGATGGATGGTCTGTTTACAGCATAAGCAACTATACAGTAGCATTGCCAGGTCAAATTTGCTAATGTGTACCCTTGCAGGAAATGCCTCTACATGGTGGAACTCCCAAGTTAAGACCACTACTCCCTGAAGCTACCATGTAATCCATGATGACACATGAAAAAGATGAAACAGACAAATACTGATGCCCGAAGGGGCCGAAATTAAGAAACTGGAGTTCGAAATGTTAATTTAAAAAAAAAAAAAAAAATAAAAAAAAAAAAAGAAAAAAAGAATGTATAGTTAACGATGTGGTAACCTATAGCCAAACGTTCCAAGAACTGGCACTAATGTGCGCATCGGATGTTTCCAAAGAAATGACCAAGATGAGAAGAAAGGCGGTTGGCTTGCCCGACACGATCCATGGCAGTTGTGATGGCGACTAAGCCAAAAACTATGGCAGGATGCATTGAGTTCGCCACTAAACGTCCTTACAAAAATATCCACACTTGTGCTGAACCGTCAGGCTGACAACGAAAGAAAGTCTGATTATACTGTGCCAGGAACAACCGAATCGCTACCAACAAGAACAAAACCTGGAAGAGCTTAGCCCAGGAAATGGTGATAGGATACCATACGGAGGCCCTTAAACCTCTATGTTCCGAAATGTAATTAATCACCATGATGGGTCCTTGTGCTCCCAAAGCCACAATGCAACCGGATTTGGCCATTTAGTCGTGACTGTAAGAATCCCTAAATGTTAACACAGGCTAATCAGAGGGCATTGTTTTGAATTGTGGTGGCTCAGGGCTTTTCAAAAAGGATTTGCCCAAAATTGAAGAAAGCAACACCGGGGTAATCAGGCTGGAAAACCAAGGCTCAGGCAAAGGATGTATTTTCCATGGCAATGCAGGGGCAAACCCGGACAACAATGTCATCACGGTACGTTTTCTCCTAAAACAACCGATATGCATCTATTTATTTGATACCTGTGCCGATAGGGATTTTCTGTATATACGGCATTTAGCACTCGAATTGTTAAACCGCCAACTGCATTAGATCATGATTATAATGTCGAACTAGCCGACGGGCGAATAGTTGGGTTAAACACTTTACTGGGTTGTACTCTAAACTACTTAAATCATCCTTTCAACATAGACCTAATGCCGTAGAACTAGGTAGTTTTGACATGATAATTGGTATGGATTGGTTGGCAAAGTACCACGCCATAGTGTCTGTTCTAAAAGAGTCATATCAGTATTCCTTTTGAGATGAAATTATAATACGTTCGTGGTGATGGAAGCAGCAATAAACACGGGACCCGATTAAACATCATCTCGTGTACTAAGGCTCAAGAGTATTTAACGAAGGGATGTCATGTATTCTTAGCAAATATCACCACAACCAAAGACGAAGACAAGTCAAAGGAGAAACGACTCGAAGTATATTACCAGTTGTTCAAAATTTCCTGAAGTCTTTTCCTGAGACTTGCCGGTATACCACCCATCGACAAGTGGAGTTTCGAATCGATTTGGTACCTGGTGCTACACCTGTAGCACAGGCACCATATAGATTAGCACCGTCCGAAATGAAGGAACTAGCGGAGCAACTACAGGAACTTACGGACAAAGGCTTCATAAGACCAAGTTCCTCACCCTGGGGAGCTCCGGTTCTGTTTGTAAAGAAGAAAGATGGGTCTTTTCGGATGTGCATCGATTACAGGGAATTGAACAAACTTGACAGTGAAGAACCGCTACCCACTCCCAAGGATCGATGACCTATTCGACCAGCTGCAAGGGTCAGTAATTATTCCAAGATCGATCAGAGCCAGGTTTATCACCATTTAATTTTTTTTTGGAGGGTTCGAGAAAAGACATTCCCAGACAGCATTCAGGACTCGATACGGTCACTATGAATTCCAAGTCATGTCTTTTGGTTTGACTAATGCACCGGCCAGTGTCATGGACCTTATGAACCGGGTGTGTAAAACCCTGTCTTACAAGTTTGTAATTTTCTTCATCGTGACATTACGATCTACTCCAAAAGTACAGAAGGAACATGAAGAAACACCTTAGCAATCTTGAAATTGCTTAAAAAGGAATAATTGTACGCCAATTCTCCAAGTGTGGAATTCTAGATTTACCAGGTACAATTCACGGTCACGTGATTTGACTGTCAGGTATCACTGTTTACCCTGCGCAAGATGAATCTATCAAAGATTGGCATCTCCAAAACACTAACAGAGATTCGCCAATTTTTAGGCCTTGCCGGCTATTATAGAAGATTCATCGAAGGGTTTTCAAAGATCGCCAAGACAATGACCAAACTAACCCAGAAAGGTGTCAAGTTTGATTGGGGCGATAAACAAGAAGCAACTTTTCAACTGTTGAAGCAGAAGCTGTGCAGTGCACCAATCCTGGCCTTACCTGAGGGAAGCGAAGATTTCATCGCACATAACAGCGATGCTTCAAGAAAGGGGTTTGGCGCTGTGTTTATCAAAGAGAAAAGGTGAATTCTTATGCAACACGCCAGTTAAAAATTCATGAAATAATCTATACGTCTCATGATAATAACTTGGGCAGTCGTGTTTCGCTCGAAAAATTTGGAGGCACTATCTATATGAACCAAGTGCACGGGTTCACTTGATCACAAAGTTTACAACACATTACTTGATCAGAAAGGAATTAAATATTATGCAACATCGCGTTAGAGTTTGCTGAGTGATTAGCATTGCAAAATTCGTTTATCACCCAGGGAAGTCGAATGTTTTTTATTGATGCTCTGAGCAGGAAGGAACGAGAACCACTAAGGGTTCGGGCCTTAGTGATGACTATTGGCTTGGATCTTCCTAAACAAATCTTGAAAGCTCAGACTGAAGCACGAAAGCCGAAGAACATCAAGAAGGAGGATGTTGGGGGTATATTGGTTGAGAATTCAAAAGATCCGGAGAAACTTAGAACGGAAAAGTTAGAACCACGTGCGGATGGAACTATGTGCTTAAATGGCAGGAGTTGGTTACCATGTTATGGCGACTTAAGGACTGTGATCATGCACGAGTCCCACAAGTCTAAATACTCTATTCATGCCGGTTCTTGTATAATGATGTACCAGATAAAAGAACAATACTGTAGTCCCCATATGGAAAGCCAACATCGCCACCTATGTTAGCAAATGTTTGACCTGTGCTAAGGTCAAGGCCGAACATCAGAGACCATCGGATTTTAGTACAAACCCGAGATACCTCAATTGAAGTGGGACAACAATCAAGATGGATTTTCGTCATATAGTTCCTAAGTCGTCACAAGGTTATGACACTATTTGGGTGATCGTTGACCGACTTACAAAGTCTGCCATTTTTATGCCAATGAGGGAAACGGATCCTATGGATAAACTGGCAAGAATGTACCTAAAGGAGGTAGTCACGAAGCATGGAATACCTGTTTCAATTACTGTGACCGAGGACCCTCGGTTTCCATCAAATTTCAAGAGGTCACTTTCAGAAGGCTTTAGGTACAAATTAGATTGAAAAAGGGTACTGCATATCAACCGCAAACCGACGACAAATCGAGTAGAACATCCAAACTCTCGAGGATAGGCTACGGCTTGCAATCGACTTTTGAAAAGGTTGGGTAATCATTTGCCCATAGTCTATGTTTTCATACAATAACAGTTATCATGCTAGCATTAAGGCTGCACCGTTTGAAGCACTTTATGGTCGAAAGTGTCGTTCACCCGTGTGTTGGGCCGAGGTTGGACAAGTTCAACTCACTGGTCCAGAATTAGTGCAAGAAACAACGGAGAGGATCATCCAGATCAAACAAAGGATTCAAACCGCTCGAGATCGACAAAAGAGCTACGCCGATTTAAAGCGTAAACCGATGGAGTTTCAAGTTGGAGATAAAGTTATGCTAAAGGTTTCGCCTTGGAAAGGGGTCGTACGTTTTGGCAAACGGGGGAAGTTAAACCCCAGATATGTCGGACCTTTCAAAGTGTTGAAAAAGGTTGGAGCCGTTGCTTACAAGCTTGAGCTTCCTCAAGAGCTGAGCAGGGTCCACAATACGTTTCATGTTTCCAACTTGAAGAAATGTTATTCTGAAATTTTTTCCATTATTTTGTTCGTGGAAGGACCGCAAGTAATGACAAGCTTCATTTTGTTGAAGAGCCTGTAGAAATCATGGATCGCGAAGTCAAACAATTGAGGCAAAGCCGTGTCCCAATTGTCAAGGTCGATGGAACTCTCGGACGGGTCCAAGTTTTAACTAGGACGTGAAAGATCATTCATGCGAAAGGAAGAAATATCCACACCTCTTCACCAAGACCGCACCATCATCAAGTGCCGTGTGAAAACCTGAGGACAAGGCTCATTATCGGAGGGAATACTATAAAAACTCTTGCTTTTAAGGTCATTGTAACAACATTATGTAATTCACAATTTATTTTTAGGGTTTTACGCGTTGCTCTTAAACCGTAAACGTTAAGTTAAATCGCGTAAACTAAAAATGATCATTCAATGTAAACGGCATTAAACAATTAAATGTTTACATCAAGCAAGTGTTATATGATTATTTAACAGGATAATTATTTAACATTAGCACATTTTACGTTAAAAGTGTTTACTTCGCGAAAAATGTACGTTTAAGCCTTCCGAAGCACTTTACTATCTACGCTTCATCAAATACCAAAAATTTGTACTCAATACTTAAAGTTTATTTAAAACTTCAAGTATTTATCACTTTATACATATTCATTATGAAGGAATTCAAATCATAACTTACAATGTACAAGTTATATATTTTTCTAAGTCTATACTACATTATACTTTATATAATACAATATAACATTTATTAAATGATCAAACCACATATCTAACTTAATACATATACAGTAATATTTCGTGTATAATAACTAGGAAACAAGATAGGACCAGGACATCACTAATATCTTCCTAAATTAGATCTAGCTGCAATTTTTTTTGAACCATGACTAGCCATTTTTCTTACAAGATACTCTTTTTTTTTCTTCCATGCCTCCTTATCCTTGCCACCTTTCATATGATCAACTAGGCACACAAATATCTTCTATTAGTAGTATATATACACATGCATGTACATAGAAGGCTCACACTTCCTTTCCTTAGCAAAATAAAAAGCAAACAATCTCTCTTCCTCCTCTCTTAAACCCACAGCATCAAACACACTCTATACATAATCCATTGCTTGATTTTCTTTCACCATATTAGTGTTTATACTCATTACTTAAGGTAGTTCAAAAGAAGAATCGAAGGTTGTTAAGCTTTGAAAGGTTTTAAGAATATATTGCAAGATTAGGTTTTTGGTAAAAATAGGGTTTTCATCTAATTTTTCAAGCCAGGAGAGTTTAATCACAAGGGTGATTGTTTATTATTATCTCTACTCATTAACCAAGGTTACATCAAAGCTTAATCAATTCATATTAAGATTTTATGTGTCATATCTTTACTTAGTATAGATCACCATCTAAGTTGACTCTTGAATATTAAAATGAATTTTTACTTATTTGTCAATGTTATGTGAACTTATTTACATGCCATATAATGCAAATGAAATGATAAAAGGGATGTATAATTTTAACATATGCTTAAAGATAAAACATATATATGAACAAATTAGGGTTTCTAAAAGTTTTCTTATTAAGTTAGATGTGAAAGTATTGCAAGGACTTGTGCTCTTGATACTATGGACTCTCTTGGACAAAACATGACCTAATGGACCTAATATATGTAAGACATAAGATATTAAGGGTTCTAATGGGTTTGTAACAAAGTGGTAAAGCTCAAACGTTCCTAAAAACAAGATTTAAACACAATTTGGAAAAAAATGATCTTAAGGTCTGTTTTGTAATTCAATTTTACATATATTTTTTATGATTTTATAAAATACTACATTCACAGAGGATTCGAGGGGTCATAAAGAACTCGAAAAACCGATTAATAACGCATAAAGATACGCTATTTACAAAGGTTACGATAGTTATACTTTTATAAAAACATTTTTATAAAAGTACTATTCATCATCAGAAACTTATACTTTATAAACATCAATAATATGATAAAACTTTCAATTACGAGAACGTGTTTCGAAATAATCTTCCCCCCCCCCACACCACCCTGCTAAAAACGGAGCTATAACGAATAAGATACGACTAAAACGGGTTTTACGTTAATTAAAAGTATAAAAACGATTATATAGCTGTGATGAACAGTAAAAACACTATTCATCACAGAATCTCAAAAACCTAAGAATGTGATTTTATGATCACTCATCTTAATACAAAAGCGTGGGCTAAAGACGTAATTATAAACGTTTTTACTTTATAATGACAATTTCACTTAAACAAATAGATGGTGATATAGCTATATAGATATATATGTATATATGTGATTAGTTATCGAAGTGTTATATTACTAGGGAATTTCATAATGAGGCTTCTTCGGATGGCGTATTGACGAGTTATTGGATTTACAATTTAAAGTGTCCTAACTCCTCGTACGTCATGTCATGACCTCTTAAATTATGATAGCCCGAACGATAGTACGATGATAACTATATGACAACGGACTTGAATACTGATTCAACCTATAATATCTAGGTTGCATTCGGGCATTAGCGTGACGCGTCTTTACTTGGGATATTTTTTTATCAGTTTACTCACTCAAGATGAGTTCATAGCCTCATGTTTTACAATTATTGATTTACAAGTTTTTGGGTGAGAAACATGCT
>BQNB010058339.1:0-37799 GCA_026074375.1 Tanacetum coccineum
TAAATTGTCTAACCTAATTCCGCCATCAACTTTATCCTACCATCAAATCAGCTGGTTCGAAATCTGATCTGAAGCTGAATATTTGAGAAGAATGATCAGTCTCGCCTCCTTTGAACATGTAAGATATGATTGTTCCACGATCCGCCATAGCCCATGTATTTGCATCATACAAGCCGGCCTTGATTGGCTTCTTTCCAATATCTTGATTCACAGTAAAAACATAAACTTTCTCCCATGAGTGATAGATGTTAAGAACCCAAATCTCCCAACAACCGTTTAGTGGCTTAAAAGCGAACGCTAACTTTCCTGAGTACTTTACTAGCGGCTTTAATGTGCCAGCTTGATCACATTCTAAGGTTGGGGCAGGCGGTGTTAAGATTTCCCATGTTGCTGAATATGCATCGACTCTTATTACCATTAGTTAGTAACATGTCCGATTGAATTTGTGGTAATTGGGTTGTGGAATAGTTAGGGAGAACCAAAATGGCAATTCACGCGAATTCGGAACGGGCTCTAACCATTCAGTTTTGAAGTCGAAGAATTTCAACCGACAAGTGCTGTTATACGCTTTTATCTTAGTTGCACCCAACATACAACAGAAGGAAAAACCTTATTGAACGACAGTACCAATAAACTCATTTCTTTTACCCTCTTAGACTCAAATAAACTCATACCCAGGCCTAATGAAATCGTCGATACTAATTCAAAAACACAAGCATTCTTCTACTTAAATATAGAGAGATAGATCGGATTAGGGTCTTTGCGGTTTAGTTAAACGAACGATCTGTTAAATTGATTGGATTTTCATGCTCCTCACGACGATTGCAACCTTTTGTGTTGTATACTTTGTTTTCGGATTCGGCAATGGCAAAACCTGCTGAGTAGTAGGTTTACAGATGTAGTATAAATCCTTCATATTAAACCTAGCATTAGGACTCTTGAACACCATGATTCCTTGTTCTGAACATGCAAGAACTTTAGCATTATAGGGTAGAAACTTAAGATCAAGTGTTTTTGAATCAGGTGATGATGCAAACTCCTGAATATTGATGCAACCCCTTATCGTGTTTTGCAAGAGACATCCAAACACGATGTTGTGTTTCTTATAGTGATCAAGAAAATATGAACTGTATGTGAGCTTGTGAAGATCATTGCTTGTACACCGCATGGCATCAAGAGTTTTTAATGATGATCGTAGAATAATCTCCATGATCATCTCTTCACAAAGCTCGGAACCCATGCTTAAGGCTAAAATCGAGAAGATGGCTAATTATGATTTGTTGATGAGCCATATACGTATTTATAATAGTTTATAACCGACTATGTGGGGCCTTAGGGGCAAGTTTGATGAAACAGAAGTATACGTAAATTTTTATTTTATTTTTTTGTTTTCAAAAAATATATGGAAAGTTTACAAAAGATGAATCTTAATTTTTATTTGTACTTCTTTATATGTAGTTATACCTTTTTTAATTTAATTCTATACTTGTGATGCAAGTTTTTTTATTAAATTAGTTGCTTGCAAAATAATTTGAATTAATAATCTCATACAATGTTGTAATTTGTTAACGAAGATTGTATTAGTTGGATCTAAATTCGTATATGATAGATTAGCATAAGAAATTCACAATCATACTCAAATTATTACTATTACGAGGCATTTATTACTAGGGGTGTGCAGAAAATCAAAAAATCGAACTTAAATCGGAAAAAACACAAAAATCAAAACCGATTGAAAAACCGATAGTTCGTTTTTTGTAGTTTATAAAAACCGAAGTTTATGGTTCAGTTTGGTTTAGCTAAAGCACAAACGACCGAAATACACCGAACCGAAAAAATACATATAATCTTAATTAAAACTCGCATTTCAATTGCTTCTTGTATGTGTCATTTATAACTCATAGACATTTATCATCTAGAACATTTGTAGTCGTAAGTTTTTTATTGTCATTATTGTGTGACAATGTCATTTTACGATGCATAAATAATTTTTTTATATAATTTATTTTTATCATCAATACTTTCTTATTATCATTCGTTTGTGTTTCTTTATTCTTTAAAGTTGAAAAAGTTATTCTATATTGTATTAGATTGACCATTGAAAGACCAAATTACGGTAAGTGAATCAAAAACCGAAAAATCCAAAAATCAAACCGAAAAACCGAACCTGTAATAAACCGAAACCAAACGGTTTCTAAAAAACGAAAACCGAATATTTTCGGTTTGATTTCGGTTCTAGCCATAAACCAAACCATGCTCACCCCTATTTATTACTACTAATAATATTACTAACAAAGGTTAGTTGGTGAATAATGTTTGAACCTATCTAGGTAACGAAAGAGTAAGATAAACTTTTTTATTAGACTATCTAGCACGAAACATGTTGTAACCGATGAAAATTACAAATATGACCGGATTATTTTCTATGTCATTATACTATATTATTAACCCGTGAGATTATTCATCCGAGGTATGTTAAAATTTCATTAAATGCTCCTCCCCCATGTCACTTTCCAATCGGTGTTACCCGGCTACTTCGGGTCTTAACCCGCCGGAACCTTTTTTTTTCGTTTTTGCCCGACCCGGTGTTTTAATTAACTGCTGACACACATCTTCATCTAAACACGTGTCTCTCCCCATACAAAACACGAAAACACACACTCATTGTCATGATTAAATTCCCGCCATCATTTAGATGGTTACGCGTGCACTTTTTTGTTTTTCAAGTTATCTAAGATATGTAAACGTGTCATTTACGAGCAATTTGAATTGCTCGTCATGCTTAGTTTGCTCGTCATATTTGTTTCAAAACAAGCTAGTATTGTGACACGTGGCAAAACAAGTAAATTGGATTGCTTGCCATGTTTAATTTGCTCGTTATATTTATTTGAAAACAAGGCTAGTATTGTGACACGTGAAAGTGCAAGCAAATGGGTTTATTTGTCATCTTCATATGCTCACCATGTTTATGAAAATGCTTGCCAACTTGGAAGTGCAAGCAAATGGGTTTGCTTGCCAACTTAATTTTAATAAATTTTAATTTGAGAGGAAGACAATGCTAAATGAGTAAATATTTACAACTAAAGGGGCAGATGCTATTTGTGTGTGTCGTTTACTTTTTTTTAAATCTAATTAAGTTGACTAAAAGATGAGGTAGTGGGCATTTATGTGACATCGAACAAATATATTAGGGCGAGAACATTAATTTTCTATTCAAACATAGCGAGCAATTAGGGGTGGCGAGCAACATCATTTGCTCATTATGTTTTGTTTATTAGGTTTGATTTGTTAACACGTTTGAGAATAGTGTCGATTTTGGTTATTCAGTTTGATATGCGTAAGTTTTAGTAATTTTTTCAATTGTTGTACCTCATCATCTCTCAACCATCAAATCACGATCATAATACATCACCATCTTCAACGTAACTTGTTCTCATTTTAAAACACTAATCAAACTCCATAACACATGGAACCACATTACATTGTTATTGTAGATATGGCCTAAATCTCGTCAGTAAAACCATTCAACCACTGCCGCCATTGTCTAGATTTACCAAATACAAATATACAAGATTTACCAAATGTCAGCATTATACTTTTTTAGTTTCAGATACAATAATTTCCATACTCTAATACCATAACTCTTAAAAAGAATGCTTACATAAGTAATAACCAATAATTAATCCCACCGGCACCTCACCTTCTTTAGATGTTTCTTACGCTAAACCTCTTTCTCCGAATCAAAGTGATCTTCTGGAATGTAACTTTACTCGGGAAGATATCAAGAGGGCCGTATGGGATTGTGGTGGAGACCGTGCTTCAGGACCTGATGGATTTAACTTTAAAATTTTTACAACGTTTTGTGATCTTTTAGATGAGGATGTGGTCAGATTCGTTCATGAGTTCTTTCGGTTTGGCTTCTTCCCTAAAGGCTGTAACTCGTCATTTATTGCTTTGATCCCGAAAGTCTCTAATGCCAAGTTCATTACGGATTTTCAGCCTATTAGTCTAATAGGATGTCAATACAAAATTATTGGTAAACTATTAGCTAATAGACTTAGCTCGGTGATTGAAAGCTATAATAGTTCTTAACAGTTGGCTTTTATCAAAGGAAGAAATATTCTAGATGGTCCTTTTATCTTAAATGAAGTCTTGGGGTGGTACCGTAAATGCAAGAAAGGGCTTATGGTTTTCAAAGTCAAATTTGAGAAAGCTTTTGACTCTTTGAGGCGGGATTTTCTAGATTCGGTTATGGGAAAGCTCAAGTTCTAAGTGGCATTTTTGGATTCATGTTGTTTCTCCAATGCTCGCTCTTCGGTCTTATTTAATGGGTCCCCTACTTTTGAATTCGAGATATTTAAAGGGCTTAGGCAAGGTGATCCGCTTTATCCCTTTCTCTTTATTTTAGCTATGGAAGGTTTACATGTGTTAACTTGCAAGGCTGAGGAGTTGGGATTAATTAAAGGTTCCACTTTTGGTCAAGATAATATGCATGTTTCACACCTCATGTACGTTGATGATGTCATCTTCATAGGAGAATGGTCTTGGATAAACGCCCATAACCTGATTTGCATGCTTTGATGCTTCTTTTTAATCTTCGGGTTAAAAATCCATAAAAGTAACGTTTTAGGTTTTTGCGTTTATGATATGGATGTAACTAATATGGGGAATCTTATTGGTTGTGGGGCGGCTAAATTTCCCTTGAAATACCTTGGTGTTCCGGTTGGATGTAATATGGCTAGGTGCTTTAATTGGAAGGCTATAATTCAAAAAATTTCCTCCAAGCTTTCGCTATGGAAAGCTCGTCTTATCTCTGTTGGTGGTCATCTCACTTTAATCATGTCAGTTCTCGGGAATCTAGTTACTTATTACATGTCGTTATACATGATGTCGGTTCACGTTCAGAAAAGTGGGTGGCTCTTATTTTATGGTCTATTCTGGAGCTTCGTGTAATTGATGATTTGCTTAAACACACTCATTATAACCCGAAAAACACTATACAACGGATCATAAAAAATCTTAAAATATGGCTACTATCTTGCAATTATTTGTATTGTGTTTTTATATCTTACAGGTATAAGGATTTGAAAACGAAGCAGGAAAAGGTATTTTTGGGTGACTTTGACGACGTTTTCACGTTTACAGATTCAAAGAGCCGGAAAATATCAGGATGCATCCATTGGAAAGAGCCGGAATTCAAGTCGGACGCTGTCTTCATTCTCTTATTTGGCGGCCCGACAACATTTATCTATGGAGGACCGATACCATACTTAAAGCGTAACTTAATATAACAACTAAATCAGTCCATCCATCAAGAATGAACTAACCCAGCAGGATACAGTCGGAGCTTGGAAGTTAGAATCAAGTCATGGAAATGTTCGCTCAGCTTTATGATATGGAAACTTGGGTTAACAATCCAATCCCAGCTCCACAAAGAAAGGAATAGCAGCATTTGATGTTCGTTGTGCAATTGTGGCAAGTGAAACTCACACACTGAAATTAATTTAAGAAAGAGAGTAACCTCACCCACTCTCACGCACTAACTCTATTTTCAGCAAATAGTGTTCCTACACGTGTCTTGAGTATTTCAGAAGAAATTTTACAAATGAAAGAGATGCTATTAGTGAACGAGGTTCGGCCCCCTCCCAAACCAATCATTGGATGTTCTAGAATGCCACATGGCTTTTTTTGAATGGCTGAAAACAGAATAATTATGTTGGCAATTATTGGCTCCGATCCCGAAGCTAATTAATGAGGCGGTTGAATTCATATTTAAGGATGCGTAGTGTGGACGCAAAGGAACAACTTTTCTTTTCGTTTTCTTTCTTAGTTAAAAAAGTAGCGTAGAATTATTTTTCCAACTTATTTTGTAAGTTAAATTTTTAGCTTATTCAAGTTTTGCAATCAGCTTATTTTTAATCAACTCTTTAGATTATTAATGAAAGATGTTTGAGGTTTGTGGTTTTATAACTTGAGTTTCTTATTTAAATTGCTTATTTCTTTTCTTTTTCTTCTTATATTATCAAATAAGCTGTTTCACCAGCTTATTTTCTGAGGTTATTCTTAATTTTTGAATAAGCTTCTTGTGGCTTATTCGATTGAGTTTTAAGCTTATATCTCCATTGCTTAACAATATTAGATCTAGTTTAGGTTAGCTTATTCTATATCTAAACTTTTTAGCTTATTTCATCACTTGTTTTAGCTTATTTCGAAATCAAAAAGGAAACCGTGAGTGCTTATCCTCGGCTTATTCATTAAGCTTTGTGTTTCCTAGATTTTCGAAAGCTAGCTACTCTTTTAGCTTATTTTAGTTTAATTTTCAAAAATAGATCTAGCTTATTTCTAAACTTTTGAATAGCTTATTTAGTTAAAATCTCATAGCTTTTAGCTTTTCCATTTCAAAATACTTCATATTTTGGAATTTAAGCTTTTAGCTTATAGCTTATTCATATTGTTTGACCATTATTTGTCTTATTATTGATGAAATCGATTCTACACATTGGCGTGGAGCTTAAGGGTTACATAAGCTAGCTTATTTTCTAAGTTTAGAGCTTTATTTAGAGTTTACTAGCTTATTAGTAATCATTTGGTCTTTTCCAATCCCCCTCCTAAGAAGGCGATGCTTTAGGACTCTATTGTTTCTCAATCGTCCTTGTGAATTTCGAGAATCCTAAGGTTAAATTTAGTTGGATAGGTTGGTTACAAAATCCTATTACTTTCATTGATTCTATGTAATTTCTAGCTTTTGCTAGCTTTTAATAAAATATCGTCGTTCTAAAAAAAATAACCAATAATTAAAGAAAAGGAGTTCATATGTTTATTCTCTTTTTGTACATGCACGTACATATGCAATAAACCAAGTTTGACTAAATAACCGTACCACATCACTATTTTGGCGTCAAAACTTGTATGCTTAAATATCTGGTCGTAAAAACATCCTTGTTTAGAACATGTTATAAAGCAAACATCCAACAAAACTACATATTTGTATATCACCGATTACCACTGTAACTCTTGAAAAAATAGAACAACTAACCAAATTTAGCTAACAAAAATTACTTTACTATTCTATCTAACTAAAAGTTGATTTCTTTAGCTCCGAATGAAATCCAAGAAAACGAAAAAAATTTAAGATCGTTGAATATGAGCTCCTTCTTAGTCTTTTCACTCTAAAAACCGTTAGAACACATAATATAAATCCATTATCAAAGTTTATGAATGGATCAAAAATCTACTTGCTCAAAACTGATGTTGAAGATTTAATAAGGATGATCACTCAGTATAGTCGTAGCAGTCCACAGGATCAAACCAGAGAGATATTATTAAGCTCCGAGCTAAACTACTCAGGCTCGTGCCAAAAGGCATGATCGTGCTAAATGGCATGCCTCGTGCTAAACTGCACGACCCGTACTAAACTACACGCCCCGTGCTAAACTGCACGAGGTACAATACACGTACCCAGATCCTTAGATACAAGTTTACAATTACAATGAGGGGGTATTTATAAGTGTGAGACCTATCTTCAGTTTATATATTCTACCGATGTGGGATTGGGTTTTCACCCAAAAATCCTCCCCTCAAACTCAGTACTACAATAATCCTCCCCTCCAATGATACATGACGCAACATGTTATAGAGTCGTTGGACACCTGTCCCACTCTATGTGAACGGCGTGATCTGTTGTACCTGAGCTATCGTTGAATCTGGATTAACTTGGGGTTACGCCACCTGCGCCACTTAGGGTTGCGGCACTCTGAAACAAGGACCGTTTGCAATTTGATCTTGTGGACCGAACGAGTAACTTGCTATGAGGACCGAACGAGTCATGTATTTGTTACAACCGAACGAGTCTCAGCACAAGAGGAACCAAACGAGTTCAAATCAACTCGAACCGAACGAGTTTATATCATTTGTGAACCGAACGAGTATAATGCCTTAAGGAACCGAACGAGTCTTAGCCTTTAAGAACCGAACGAGTGACATCCTTAAGGAACCGAACGAGTATATTTTTTTTTTGAACCGAACGAGTTGGTTACCTTTGAGACCCGAACCAGTTTAAAGTCAAACAAAACCCAAACCGAGTCAACTCGGTATTTACCGAGTTGACCCGGGTCAAACTCAAGTGAGTCAACCAAAAATTAAACCAGAAAGGTAGAAGATTGAAGACAGACTCGACTCTTAAACCAAATACAACATCAACATCAGCCAACAACTAAACACTAAACCCTTCGTCACAAATATCAATCACAAGCATCTCCCTCTCTATCTTCCAACATGTCACGAACGAAAACACAAACATAAAAAGATCTCAGAATATTCTCTTTTTGTGCTTCTCATTGATTGATCTTTTCAAGATCCAAACACAACAGAAAATTCATCATTGATCTATGTAATGAGATGAACCCATGTTTAATATTTGAATTTAAAGAATAACTTATAACAATTGGGTTATAGTTATTTCTTTGTTTCGATTACAAGACATAACTAAAGTCCTGTTATACGAAATTAAAGATTGATTTTATAACACTTATGTTATAATCAACCTTTGTTTCGATTTGGAAAACAAGAAGCCGATACCTACCTGAGACCTCTTTTAAGATCTTGAAGCTGATAAGTGTCATATTCTTCGTAGACTTGTTGAAGCAGTGGTAAAATAATGGGTATTCCTTGATGATGTGGGATATACGGTTTGGGCTAACAAGAACCAAAGTAATTCATGTTTTCTTTCTTTTGAAGAGAAAATGTAGATTGATGTTGTTGGTTGTTGCGTTTGTTTTTTTCTCACATAAGAGAAAAGTAGCGGCGTTTGTTATGTGAGAGTTTTTAGGGTTGTAAAATAAGGTTACCTACTATCAAGTGATATATATCCCTAATTAAAATAAGAGGCCGGGTGACAAAATCTTATTTGGGCTGAGATCATATATGAGCCGACATATTTCTTTGTTGTCGAGAAGATGGGCTGAAATTTAAGGTTATTGGGCTTTCATATCTCATTACACGAATAGTTTGTGGATCTACACACTAATTTCATTTTTATTTTGGGATAATATCTGGTATATATATTTGGACTTTACAATGACAATGTGACGATTTTTAAGTGACGAGACCAGGATCAAGTTGGATAAAGAATCATGAAACTTAAAGGCTAGATTTGGAATTAATTTTTTTGTGACTACGGAGTTGATCGGGTATTACTTATTTGAGATTAAAGTGGCATTTTTCGAAGGCGTGTTCTTATTTTATCTTGAAGTCGGGGTTGGTTGGATGCATGACTTTCAATGATAACTTGCTCGAGCTTAATTTAAGTTGAAGACTTGGTTTATCTAGTTTCCAGCAGTCAAGGGGTGGATGGTTGAAGACCTGGTTAACTATCACTTAAAGGAGTTACATTGTAGTACTCAGTGTCACACGCTTAGTCGTTGTGGATAATCGCAAGAGGTGATGAAAGTCTCATACTTTGGCCAAGGGTATTGAGTACTTAGAGATTTGCTTGGAGCACAAATTCTCTACACCGTTCTTCCAACATTAGCGCAAGCTTAAGTCACAAGAACGGAAAATTCTACTTCAGTTTCAAGTTTGGTATATCTGGTTTACTTCATCAGTGGTTACTTCAAAAAGCCTACAAGACGGTTGGTTAAATGATAGCCAGAGAGAGGTTATGAGTAGAGATTTGATCAGCAATTGATTCTCACGGGTTAGATCTGAGCTAATTTATTCCTCACACAAGTACTCAAGTAAATGCGCGTCCAAGGTGTTGCTGATTCCGACGTGTCGAAACCAGCAAGGGGGAAGGAGAAGATTCACCCTTGAGCCTTTGCGAAGGAGAAGATTCACCCTTGAGCCTATGCCTTTCTTGATTCTTGAAAGCTTGACATGGAGCATCTTTCTTGAATTTTTTTAAGTTAGGCCATGCCGGGAAGACAAATGTCCTAACCGCAGAGAATATCAGCGCTTTAACTTATGGCCTTTTGGGTGCATTTCTTCAGACACATGGGGGAAGTGATATCTTGAGAACTTTTGTATGCATTATTTGACTTTCCAGGGGGAAGCGGTGTGAGAAGAACTATTCAAGCGTGAGAAGATACGTTGCTGATCCAGATAATGCTTACCCCAAATGATCAATCACTAAGCTTATTCTTAAAGGAGCAGTAACATTTGATGTGGTATCTTACCAGTTCCGCTGTGCACTTAATTATTCTAAGCTTGTAAGAGAGCTTTGAAATTGCTCAAGAGAGGATTGCTTATTTGGGGGGAAGCTTTTAAAGCTTCTAAATAATGATTATGTGGCATGAATTAGGGGGAAGCTGATTCATTGCTAGTTTGGGGGGAAGCTTTGAAAGTTTCTAAATCATGAATATGCGGCACGAATTAGGGGGAAGCTAATTCAGAAGCTTCTCCTTAACTAGAAGTGTATGGGTTACTTAGTTCGTGCCTATTACAGTATTTCTCCTACAAAGTACTACAAAGATGATTCATGTTGGAGTGCAGACCTGAAGTCAAACGCCACAGAAGACATCATCAGCATATGAAGCTTCATAGAAGTTCTTGTTCTAAATCATTATGTACTTGTTAGGTAATTATTGTAAGTAATTCTGTATATCGTCCCGTGGGGGAAGATTGTTGGGAATTTACTTTTACGTGACAACATTACAGAATTACCATAGTTTATCATAGCCACATACGCAAGGACTAGAATAGGCAACTATGTATAGTTTAGAGGCGTATGGGCTATATATACCCCTCTATGGCTTCCATAGAGGGGTTGAGTCATTTGGCATTGTCAAGTCATTTGTATCCTTCATCCATTTTCCATCTAATATCACAACTCCATCTTCCATCTCTCAACTCTCTCTCACTAAAATGGCTATCATGTGGTTTGACTCACCAAGACCACCGGATCATAGTTTTCGTGAATCTTTCATCTAGTATTTGCGAATACCTAGTACTATTATTATTATTGTGGTTGCTCATTGCTCGATTGTTTGTTTGGATATGCTCTTTCGGATATAGGCACATTTCGTTAGTTCTTTCGTTGCATTGATTACTCGTATGAGTATCAAAGGTTTCTTTTGAGCACTGATTGTTCCTAACATATTAGTGTGGATCATTACTCCCTTCTTTGTATATCCCTTGGTTTTCGTAAACCGTTGGCGACGTGTTAGTATAGATGCTTTTAGGTTTGCTATGTTGATTGTTATTTTGGATAAGACCTTACTTTTTCTTTTGGGTACGTAACGTCTAGCATGAGTTTTCTTGTACGAGTTTGTTTGATTTTATATGGTTCCTGGTATTTTCTTTCATTTTCAAACAATAAAATTGTGTTAGAGTCTGTATGGTGTTTTACAATCCCTTTTGGTATATATATTTGTCAAATTTAAACTCATCAACTCAAATTATAAATTATACGGTTATTTCTTTGACTTGTAAAATCCCGTGAAACAAACACTTGTTTTCCCGGTTTTGTCAAGAATTGTAAAATCCCGTGTAATTTCATTTCAAGACTCAACAAACACATAACCAAACACAATTTCTTTCTACCACCGATCGATCAATTTGTAATCTTTTTGATACCACAATGACGACTCTTGCCCGATAAGTCACTTCTTTCTGGAGAGACCACAAACCACCGAATGCTTGAAAAACACTTGTATGAATTCATGGAAAAGCAGAATGAAACTTTAAATGAATAGAATAGACCACCATGGAAGAATGATTCATGCATCTGTTGAAAAAGGACCACTTGTTTGGCCTTCATCACTGAGGATGAAGGTAACAAGGCTTAAGGAAATGTTTGAACTGACTCCTGCTGAAGCCATTCAAGCTGATTGTGACATCAAAGTAATAAACATCATTCTCTAAGTCCTTACAACTGAAATCTATGCTCTTGTGAGTCAACATCGTGTTGCAAAAGATCTTTGGGAGAAGATTAAACTGCTAATGCAAAGGAAACGCTCGTAAACGAAACAAGAACGAGGAAAAGTGCAAGCTGGTATTATGAATTCGATAAAGTTTCCACTTACAGAAAGAGAGTCCGTTACACGAGTACTACCTTGAGGTACACTCTGTCACATCAATGATAGAACATCTACAAGATGCCATTGGAGCAATTCAAGTTAACACCAAGTTTTTTAAACACTCTTCCTGATGAATGAGTAAATTTGTTATGATGTTACAATTGTCAAAGACTTGCATACTACCAAAGTTGATCAACTTATGCTTAACCTGCAACAACCGAAAGACATGCAAATGGAGTTCGTTGATGCTTGAACAGTAACTCTGTCCTTTTGCTTTAGTTGGCATCTCACCAATTACCTCCGTCAACGCTATCAATCTTATCTACACACTCTCCCGAACTCTCAACTTCAACATCATGTTTCACAAATCCAGTCTTCACAGTTTGTAACACCTTATCAGACTTAACAATTCACAACCAGTCAATCAACACCTCTTTCAATCACTTATCCATCAAATGAGTACCAATATTCATTCACACACAACAATTATTCTCCATACAATCATCCATCCCACAATAGAATAATGCTCCCACAACTTCCCAACATCAACAATCAGAATTTTCACAAAACAGACTCCGTTAATTGTTTTCCACTGTTCCAGAAGGGGGATGATCCAATTAAATGCGTTCAATCACATGATGTCATTCTTAACTGCTGTTGTCACATCCCGTATCCACTACAACAATCACTAAGGACTTCGTCAAACTCTCGGTCAACAAGCTAGCCCATCAATATGGAAAAGTAAATGTGCAAACCTTTTACAGTGGGAACAAACTACTTAAGCTGCTGGACACAACGGAAATACACACCTGGAGCAAGTGGAAAGCAACACAGGGAAACAACGACTGTCATTTGTTACAATTGAAAAGAGGAGGGTCATATATCCAAGCAGTGTACGCTAAGCCAAAGAGCAAAGGGATGAAACATGGTTCAAATGATAAAGTTTTGCTGGTTCAAGCTTAAGCCAAGTAGTCAAAAGTTTTAACAGAGGAAGAAATAGCATTTTTTGGCAGATCCAGACTTCCTTGACACTCAAACCCCATCAGGAACTTGTCATTACCCACAATGCTGCTTATCAAGCCGATGATCTGGATGCCTATGACTCTGATTGTGATGAACTCAACTCAGCCAAGATTGCTCTCATGGCGAATCTTTCCAGGAATGGCTCAAATGCACTCACTGAGGTACACAATTCAGATAATCTGACATATGATTTAATCAATCAAAGTGAGCAGATAATGACGTCTTCTGATCAGTCTAATGATGTGAATCAGACAGAAACTGAAATAACCAGTGATAGCAATATCATTCCTTATTCTCAGTATCTGAGTGAAACGGTTGGGGAGATCACAACAGGGAAACTGTCCAGAATTCTAACTCTTCTGCTCAACAAGATGTCCTGATATTATCTATGTTTGAACAATTAAATACCCAAGTGATGCACTGCACCAATGTTAATCTGGAATATAAAAGTGCCAATAAAGCTTTGACTACCGAGCTTGACAGATATAAAGAAGAGGTTAAAGATTTGAAAGAAATGCAAAATGTTGAAAACAGTTTTTCAGGATCAAATGAACAGTATGCCGAGATTGTACGTCTTAAGCAAACTCTTTTTGAACAAGTGCAAGAAAAGGATTCTTTAATGAAAACAGTTTCTGATCTCAAAAATGATTTAAAAATGGAAGAAAACAGAAATATTGATAGAGAAATTGCTTTAGAAAAGAAAATTAAGCAACTTGATAATATCATTTTCAAAAGAGGTCAATCTGCGCAAACTGTTCATATGATGACTAAATCCAAAATTTGTTATGATCATTCCATGAAACAAGCTATCGGTTTTGAAAAACCTTTCTATCTGAAGAAAGTTCGGGAGTCAAAGCCAAAACTGTATGACGGGAATGTCATTCTTAAAATGGATACTATTGTGATTCCTGATTCTGATGAAACATTAATGCTTTGTGAAGAGAGTCGTTCAAAAATGCTTTTGAAAGAACAAGATCCATTGGTTGTAAAACAATAGAGTGAACACTAAACCATTAATTATGCTATCTTAATAACGATTACACAAATGATTTGTTCGACAATCTGATTTATGATAGTGACCAAAGCCTATTGGAAAAGCGAACTCGTTCCCAGGCTTTAGACCCATCGTCATTCTCACAACCATCAAAGTTGAGGTTCCAAAAGAACTTTCCAAAAGTAAGTATGGTTGTATACTAGCCTGAAAGAGCTCAAACGCTATCTTAACTGGGCTTTGATCTGGTTTTGTCAAAGAAAAAACCACTGCCACAAGCTTATCACTGATAGGGCCCGTGGGGGTTTGAACATACAAAGCTTGTTTCGAGATGAAATCATTCCCGTTTATAAAAGAATTAAAAGATTATCTTTCCATAACTTTCAATCAATACTTGGTTGAAGAACTTGCCGATGTCAAAAAGTCGTTATCAAATGGAACAGGCCTGTCGAACAACAATCGCTTGGAGTCCAGAACTTGTTTGAAGTTAAAAAAAATGAATCAATTTTGAGTGAAATTGAACGACTCTTGGCACAAGCCATTGATAATGATATTGTAAAAACTGTTGTGAATTTGTCTGTGAATGATGGTTGTGAAACTGTGAATGAATGTCAAAGTGTCTCGGAACTCAAGACTGAGCTTCTCAACAAAAAGGATTTTGTTGATAAAAAACATTACGATAAACTTTGTAAGAGTTTTACGACTCTTAAAAAAACATTGCACACTTGGAAGCTGATTCTCTACATAACTTAATCAAGAAATTTTTAACTAAAAAACAGTGTTTTAAATCAAAATGCTCCAAGTTTTACCAAGTTTTTGAATTAAGTGAATTGAGAAGCTTAGTCTCAAGCGAAAAGGACACAGTCATTGTCAAGTGAAAGAGCAAATTAAGTCCTTAAAAAGGAAATGGTGGATGATAGTAAAGGTCAAAAATGACATGGATGAAATTGAAAGACTCTAACATTGAATTGGAACTATAGAGTGACAAAAACTTGTTTGCTGAGATGAGCATTTTGAAACAACTTATAAGCATCTTTATGAAACTCGATTAAAACCGAAAATGTGTTCAATCAAAAGAACAATGTGATGCGTTAATCCAACAAGTTAATCAAAAGTCTGTGGAAATTTCTGATTTAAATGCAAAACTTCAGGAACAAGGTTTGGTCATAGCAGCCCTAAAAAATGAGTTAAAGAAACTTAAAGGAAAAGCGTTAGATAAGGAGGCTACTGAGACCCACTCTGTTAATCCAAAAGTGTCTAAGGATAATATGGAACCAATCGACGCCCAAATTGTTGGAATAAAAGGAACTGCTCACATCCTCGGTAAAACCTCAGGGAAGAAGCTTTAGGGTCTTAGGGATATAGTCGAACATAGTAAAAGCCGGAATTATCCTCAATATTCACTTCTAGAGTCTGCCATTAGGTATAACCAAAGTCATGTCAGATTTGCTTTTACACAAAGTAGGACTTGCCCAGCATCAACAATTGTTGATCCTCAATTAGGTTTGCGGTCATCACCGAGGAAAAAGACCAGAAATTTAGTTTTTGCCGAATCACTCCACATCCACAGAAAACACAAAACAGACTCAGACCTCAAACTTATTTCCTAAACAAGCTGTGTTTGCATTCTACAGGAGTCAGACTTTTCTCATCCTTTGTGCTAGCGGATCACAGCCTTCAGGCAATACCAGGAATGGATAGGATTCAGTAAACACCTCAAGTAGTATTCGAAGAATATAAGAAAGCTCACCCTAGGAAACGTTTAGACTCTAAGTTTTGAATAAAAGGAATGGCACTATTAAAGTTAATGGATCTGCGATCTGTGCAAATTCCAGAAACAGATGAAATTCTGATTAATTCTGTATTACGGTGATGATTGCATGCATCTGATAATTTTGTGTAATTCTAATTCTAGTGAATGATGTGAAAATAACCGGAGCTAAATCTAAGAAAGAGAAAATCTAAGAAAGAGATTTGGAAACCAACAGGAAAAGTGTTCAATAAGATGGGATATATTTGGAGACCTACCGGTCGGACCTTCACTATTATAGGAAATGCGTGCCCTTTAACTAGGATTACCACTACTAATGAAGTGCCTTCTAGGAAACCAATAGTTCTAGAATCTGAATCACCCAAACCTGTGGTTAAATTGGTATACTCAAGGAAACCTAGGAAGAATAAGAATACTGAGTCCGTTAGCAAAACTAAGGTTATAAAACCAATGTCTGCTAACAAACAAGAACCCAGTAAATCCTGGGGATCCACAAAAAAACCAATATTCCTTCTACTCCTCTTAATGAATGCAGTTGTCCTAAATCGTCCTCTTGGTATTGACTCCAGTTGCTCGAAATAGCACATGACAGAGACGCTCTTAGCTCACCCAATTTCATCAGTAAATTCGTTAGTACAGTCAAATTTAGGAAATGACAAGGTTGCAAAGAATAGATGGGTTATGGAGACTATCAATTGGAATTATTCTATTCAAGGGTTTTATTACGTTGAAAGGACTTGGGCATAATCTATTTATCCTATGGGAAATTCTTGATCCAAATCTTCCCGAATGTCTTTTCTCAACACACATGCTCCATTCGTAATCTAGAAGGTGTTGATTTAGTTAACGGGATATCGAGGGTATAATCTCTAATACACTCTCACATTGGGAAATCTGAAATCATCCTCCCCTATTTGTCTATTTCATAGGCGTCTAAAACCAAGTCCCTGGTTTTTTTTTTTTTTTTTATGGCATCGTCGTCTATCTCACTTGAGACTTATGGTGAATATCAATCATCTTGCAAGACATGACTTGTCCGAGGTCTCTCCCTAGCATAAGTTTGAAAATATCCTTATGTCTGCATGTGCACTTATGCAAAAGTTCAATGCAACCCACAAACCCAAATCTGAGGACACCAAGCAAAAAACTCTGATCTTTGCATATTGGATCGTGTGGGTCATTGCCGGTCGCGAGTGTCAATGAAAGAAGTAACATCCTCATTATTGTCGACGACTACTCTCGAATTCCATGGGTAAAATGTTTTCGATCAAAGATGAGGCTGCAGCTTGTTATTATTAATTTTTTAAAGATGATCCAAGTACGGCTTAAGGAAACCGTCATCACATCAGATACAGATAATGGAACTACTTGAGTTTGTTAATCAGACATTGCGTGAATTTAGAGAAGGTTGGTATCGACTCATGAAACATCAAGTGCACGCCTCCACAGCGAAAATGGTGTTGTTGAAGAGACAAAATCGTAACGCTAATTGACGGCAGCCCGCACTATGTTAATTTATGCAAAAGCCTCCTTTTATTACTATGGGGCCGAATGGTTGCCATAAACAACCTGTTAAACCCAAAATCTTCCATAATACTCGGCGTCATGGTAAAATTACCATACGAGCTTTTAACACGACAACCTCCCTATCGTAGATCGTACAACATGTGTTTGTGCACTCAGCCTTAACCCAACAAATGATAGCGAGAAATTTGGGCAAGTTTACAACCGAAGGCTGACAGGAAATTTTCATTTGGATATGCCACCCACGAAAAAGCTTTCCGCTTACAGACTTACGTACCAGACGAATAATATGAAACCATATCTGTTGACTTTTATGAGTGACCGCAATGGCATCTGAACCAGCAGTTCCAGGACACCGCACTTCATGAGATGACTGCCAGTAACAATCATTCAGGACTCGTGCCAATCGCCTCTTCATCAACACATTTGTACCACCTTTGGAGATCTGACTGGGGATTTGTGTTGTCAACTATTTTTGGATGAGTTACTTATCCTCTAACCCTATGGTTATTTAAAAGCACCATTAAGGCATTGCTCCTATTCCTCCTGAAGTATTTGGCACATTAACATGCTGTATCAACCTGGCTCACCTTCCTCAACTACAGTTGAATCAAGATGCACCATCAACTAATAAACTCTCATACAACACTAGAAACTCAAACTCCTATTATTTCTCATGATTTTGAAGAAGATAATCGATGATATTGAAGTTGCACAGATGGGTAAGTATCCGTACTTTGGTATTCAATTCCAGAAGTACTTCTGATCGATCTCATCATCAAGATGTTATTCATACAATTGTGCTCCCGATCACAACAAGTTTCTGAAACACAAAATAGAAATGGACTAAGGATCACCCACTAGAGATTAAAATCGGTGCTCTCGCAAGCCAATATCCACACTACTTGTACACTCCATTGAACAAGCCTTAATTCTACTACTATATTACCTTTCTCACATGCAGTTGAACCTAAGAACATACAAAGACGCTTTAATCTCAAACATAGTTTGGATTGGGAAGCTGATGCAATAGAACTTATGAATTCCGATATGTCATGGAAGTTTGGGAACTTTTTTTCCTCCTCCTGATAAAAAAGCCCCAATTGTCATCATTCTTAATGGATTCTATAAGGTTAAGCTTGATGAGTTAGGAGGTATGTCTGAAAAAAACAAGGCTCGGTTGGTCGCTCGGTTGTTAATCGCCAAGAAGAGGGAATCGAATTTTGAAGAGTCCTTCACTCTGGTTTGCAAGATTATAGGCATTACGAATTTTTCTATCGTGTATGTTGCTCGGTATGAACATGGTCGCTATCAAATGGGATGTGAGACTAGCGTTTCCTGAATGGTACCTGTGGGAAGAGGTTTATGTTAGCCAACCAGATAGATTTGTGGATCCAGACAAACCTAACTACGTGTACAAGCTAAAGAAAGCTCTTTATGGGTTGAAACAAGCTCCACGCGCATGGTATGATATGTTGTCTTCATTCCTGATATCCAATGACTTCTTAAAAGGCTCAATGGATCCTACTATGTTCATCCGTAGATAAGGTAAGGAACTATTACTGGTACAAATCTATGTCGATGATATTATCTTTGTTGTATCTACTCTGAACTTTGTGATCTATTTCTGCAAAATAATGTGTATCAAAATTCAAGATTTCGATGATGGTAAAATCTCATTTTCTTAGGACTACAGATTTCTCCAAAGTCCTAAGAGGCATCTTCATAAACCAATCTTTAATATGCTCTTGAAAGCACTAAAGAAATTATGGCTTTGAATCTTTGACCCAGTAGATATCTCCCATGGTGAGAAGTCCAAACTGATAGAGAAAAGAAGGGAAAAGCTATAGATCCATCACACTATCAGATGGTGAGATTGGTCACCCTCCTTTATTCTTACAGCCAGTAACCTGACCTATATTTTGCTATATGCCATGGTGCCCGGTATGCAGGCTCGGCCTAGACCAAAAAGCACTTAATTGCGTAAAAAGATATTTCGTATCTAAAAGGAACCGTACATCGGGGTCTTTTGGTATCCGAAGGATTCTTCCATTGTCACTAACAACATTTGCAGATGCGGATCATCCATGCTGGTTGTGCATATACAACGCCGTAGCACATCTGGCAGTATACAACTTTTGGTGAGAGACTTAGTGACTGGTCAGTCTAAAAGGCAGAAAAGCGCTGCGATATCCAGATACGGAAACTAATATATTGCTTTGTCCGTGTTGTGCTCAAGAAATAAAGCTACCACTACAACAATCCCTCCACCTCTTTTTCCTGTCACTCAATCAAGTCAACAAACACCTGTTACCACCACCACAACAACTAATCCCTCCACAACACCGCTTCCAATCCCTAACTTTGCATCTGTATTCGGCTTTAATCAAAGAGTAACCGCGTTGGAATCTGATCTCTCTAAGCTTA
This sequence comes from Tanacetum coccineum, assembly GCA_026074375.1. Lineage (NCBI taxonomy): Eukaryota > Viridiplantae > Streptophyta > Magnoliopsida > Asterales > Asteraceae > Tanacetum > Tanacetum coccineum. Next base: position 19,751 of record BQNB010058339.1, read on the forward strand.
AACAATCAAATCCTTTCGCTGAAGCCATTTCATCTATTCCGGGCATAGTTAATGAATACCTTGGTTCTAAGATGAAGGAAGCAGTAGATGTGGCTATTCAGCTCAAATCAAACAAGCTCAGAGAAGAAGCTCAAGCAGAAAATCAAGAATTCCTCAACTCACTTGATTCCAACATGCAGAAAATTATCAAGGATCAAGTCAAAACTCAAACATCAAAGATCAAGTCCAAAGTTGAGAAGTATGTTACTGAATCTCTGGGAGCTGAAGTGTTGATTCGTTCCACCAATCAACCTCAGACATCTTACGGAATTGCTTCCTCACTCTCAGAACTTGAATTAAAAAGGATTCTAATGGATAAAATGGAGGAGAATAAATCAATTGACAGATCAGATGTTTAGAAAAATCTTTACAACGCATTGGTTGAAGCCTATAACACAGACAAGGACCTCATTTCCTCTTATGGTGATGTTCTCATTATTCCAACAACAAGGGACAATAAAGATAAAGATGAAGAACCCTCCGCTGGATCAAACCGAGGGACCAAGAGACAGAGATCAGGCAAGGGAGCTAAGTCATCTAGAGAACTAACTCATAAGGAGAGCAAGACAACAAATTCTTCGAAAGGGGCCTCCAGATCTCAACCTACCGACTTGAATGAGACTACACATCTAGAGTTCATTACAAGTGATGATGATGTCATTCCTGCTAGAGAGGTACAGGATGAACGTCAATGGCACCCTCTAACCTCTCTAACTCCTGATCGTGAATGGCACCTAACAAAGACTGTTTTTGATTTACCTCCTCAATATTGGATAATTGACTTAGCACAAGCTGCAGGTAAACAATCCTTTTTCGATGAGTTTATGGCCACTCCCATCGATTTCTCTGCTTTCATGATAAACAGACTCAAGATTGATCATTTGACTCAAGAACTGCTAACCGGTACTACCTATGATCTCATAAAAGGTACGTCCAAGAGTGTAGCGGAATTGGACTATCACTTAGAAGAAATCTTCAAAGCTACTAATGAACAATTGAACTGGAATAATCCTGAAGGAACGCCATATCCTCATAATCTCAGCAAGCCACTACCGTTGATTCCAAATGCATAAGGACGTCTTGTTATTCCTTTCGATCATTTCATCAACAATGACCTTGAATATCTAAAAGGAGGAAGCTCAAGTTGAAAGTACACTACTTCCATAACAAAGACGAAGGCTACTGATTATGGTCAAGTCAAATGGATTGAAGACCAGATCCCTAGAACTACTTGGAGTGTGGTACCAATAGACTACGACAAACACGCCTATTGGGGTACATACCACTGGGGTCCAAAATGTCAGAGATTCTATGGATATGCTACCAACATGGAAACTTCCAAGGATGTTTACTCAAGGCACAGGATCATAGCGGTTATCAGTCTCAAGATCATGAATTTCTTCGGTTATAGTCATTTAGAAGAGATTACGGTTCGTCGACAAGATGATGTGCTATACAAGTTTCGAGAAGGAGACTTCAAGAGACTTCGTCACCATGACATTAAAGATATGTTACTTCTTCTTGTTCAAGGCAAGCTCACCAATATCAGTCTGGATGATCGATATGCACTAAATGTGGCTCTAAGAATGTACACTCGAATAATTGTCATTCAAGAACGTGTGGAAGATCTACAGATAGCCATCGAAAGCTATCAGAAAAAGATCAACCTCACAAGAACAGACACAACACGACCTGATCTTAGAAAAATAACTCCCTACATCGGCTATCCTGACGTCCAAGGCACTATCTATCAAGACGAATTGAGCAGAAACCGGTTAATGCGCACTGATGAACTTCACAAGTTCAGTGATGGCACACTTAATCATGTTCGTACAACTCTCAATGACATTTCTACCGGAATTCAGATCGATTATTTGTCGAAGAGACGATGGAGTCCACAAGACAAGAGGAGAGCACGGGTGATGATAAGTGCCATTGACAGAAAGCTCAAAGATCGAAGGTTGATGTGTAGCTTGGAGAAGTTTGTAGGAGGAAGATCGTACAGGGGAGACCTTCGGCTGCTCAAAAGGACCATATGATGTATCATATGTTGTCCTCATCTATATAAGGTCAATCCTAGTACATAATAAACATGTGAATATGTATATATGTAGTATAGACTTATGGTGATAATAAGGAGTGCTCGAGTACAAACTTTTCAAGAATTTCTCAGTAAATTCAAAAAAAATTCAAATTATTATACTCAGTACTATCTTATATTCCCTCAAAAATTAAGGGGGAGCATTAAAATGTTCCTTATAGGTAGCATATAACATTTTGTCCCCGAACGGTTAATCAATTGATATCCAAAATATCAAGGGGTTAATATTTTGGATAAGGGGAGAAAATGTGATTAAACTGAATCTAACTTGTATCGAAATTGTGATAGAATTATAATATGGGAACTCAGTAACTCTACACTTGAGCATGTACTACTACGATATCGATGCACATGTTAAGGGCGGAGCTTTTTAGGTGTTAATGAAAAACTCTCAAAGTGTAAATCTTTTTGATATTTATATCAAACACTTTGATTGAATTTTCAATGGTTTTGAAGGATTGTGATGGAATACCCAAAAGACCAGCCATGTTCTTAAATTTATGGAGATATAAGGTGGTTAGGCATAGGTATTCAAATCCCATTTCAGATCCCATGATCCAGCCAGAACCGGAGGGATCTACCCAGGGATATCCACTAGTTAGTGTAGAAGTCCTTAGGTATGATTAAAAAGGAGAAAAAGTGAGAATAGGGAATAATGCCGACTGAGATGGAGCTAACACTGGAACAAACCCAACAAGGTGTTAGTTATGAAGTCTCGGTAAGCATTGAAGGGGTTGAAGAATGAAAAAGAAATGTAAGGATAAAGGGTGAAAAGAAAGAAGCCCTCCATACACTTAGGCAGAAACCGGGTCAATACATATGCTGTCAGAAACACTCAGGTGTTGTCTGACATTGAAGACAGTCATGGACCCAGTGACGCTATGCACAAACCCCTCCCAGCTACTCAAAGTCAGAAAGACTTTGTTTCAAAACTCACGGAGATACACTCATTTCTATTGACTTTCTCACTCCGAGTTAGTTGATATTGAAAAGGTGGCACTCAGCTCCAGCCTCCGATCACTAAAATCAAAGTGCACTATTGAGTCTAGAGCCAAAAGAGATCATCCATAAATCTCATTAGGACACTTGTCAAATTCTGCTTGCTAAGTCACACAATGTGAATTACAAGATATATATTAAGAGTCCTACGCATTATCCTTGTGATTTTGCCAGAACATCAGAGTGAATTCATTCACAATGAAGATGGAAATCCTGCTTGAGCTAACATCAAACAAGCTCATGGTAGGTAACTTGTGCGATTCTTTATGAATCAAACTTGTGACAACTGGAAAGAAACGATGGTGCGATTCTATAAGAATCAAACTTGTTCCAGGAAATGGATCAACGGTTGTTAATGAATTTTTGAAATGATTAACACTCTCAGTGTGTCACAAAAACACTTTTGCAAGTGATACGTCGATTGATTTTCAAATCGATTTTTCTATTTCAATTGGTGAGATAGTAACTCACTGGTTTACTCTTATCGTGCTATCTGCTTTGAGACGTTTCGATAATGAGAACATTCTGAGTTTGATGAATCTAATGCAAATGAGTTAGAAAGATTCTATACTTCAGCTGGAAATCCTGTCAAGGAGATTCTTCTTAAATTAAATCTACCTGATCACAGGTCGATCCTCACGGATTCGAAGGTTACTCCAACCAAACACGGACGAATGACAAAGCCATATTCGTCCCCCCACTTTATTGCTAACTGTTTTAATGCAGGATACTTAAAGATGGTGGTGAAGGTACCTGATTCCAGCTGACTCACAAGATTCATAACCACATGCTCATAACCGACCGACAAACATAAAGACATCATGAAAGCTCAAGTACATGTTTCAAGACTTTCGCTACTCTGATACCGAATGCCTTTCTTAAAGTGATGAAGTGTTAAAGTTAAAGAATTTCAAGAAAGATGCAACATTAAAGCTTTCCAAGTCAACAAATCAAGAATGGTATGAGCATGTCGGTCCAGAAGTCACAAGATCACAAGATGACAAAGTCACAAGATGGCGAAACGAGATTATGCTTGGTTGATGATCTCACAGTTCTCAAGATCACATCTTCACTTACAAGTAAAGATAAATGAACAAGCTCGAGCCTAAAGTCAAAGATTACTACAACATATTCACAAGAGAAATGAAGTTTATGAACTAAAGACTAAGATATATAGCATAGAATGCTAGGTTTAAATTTTATAAAATGGAGTGACCTCCCTTAGGGGGAGATTATTGGAAACAAGAAAAGCATTGGTCACTTCCAAGTTGTAATAGTCTTAGCCCGTAGTATGTTATATAATTAGTCTAGTAACCTGGTCTGGCTCAAGGCCCATGGAAAGCCCGTTAAGGCCCATGGCCGGCCAAGTAAGTAATTTATATACCCTCTCCATGCCTTAGAGAGGGTGGTGGTTGTTTTCATTTTCATACATTTCACACATATATTCAATATTACTTTCTATCTTTAGAAACCTTCCAACCCACTTCTCTCTCTATTTCTTGTATAATATCATTAAAGATTACTAGTATTCTATAGAGATGTGTTTACTCAAAACTTGAGGTTTATTTCTTGAAGTTCGAACCTTAGATTTGTTTTCGATTATCGTTAAGGCTTCTTGAGTATTTCTCGTCAACAAATTTCCTCCAACTGCAGAATTAAGAGAATCCTGATCCGATTGACTTAAACCATTGTAGAACGTATCAATCTGGTGAAGATGAGAAAAACCATTATGTGGGCACTTATTTAGAAGATCTTTAAATTGGGCCCAAGCCTCACTAAAAGTCTCATTGAATTTTTGCTGAAATCTTGTTATTTTATTTCGAGGATTGGTGGTTCTAGAAGGAGGAAAGAATTGATTCACGAACTTAGATACAATATCGTTCCAAGTTGTGATAGAATTTGGAGGTTCTTTTTCAAGCCAAGTCCGGGCTGCTCCTTCAGGAGAAAACAGAAACAATATCAACTTAATAACGTCATGCGAGACTTGATTAAGTTTAATTGTTTGAGTAATTTTTGTGAACCTTCGGATATGGGAATGAGGATCATCATTTTCAAAACCATAAAACGAGATAGCGGCAACAAGATTAAGCATCCGATCTTCAACTCAAACTGACTAGCAAGAACGGGGGGTACAACGATTACATCCCTAACACCATTGGTAGGTGCCTGAAGTAACTCCTACATCGAACGAAGATCTGGAGCCGGAATATTAGGACCCGCAGGAGTCGGTCCTTAACGTTATTATTATTAGCCATATTAATTTCCTCAAAATCGAGTAAAAGAGACAGATCACCAAGATTTCTTCGACGATTCCGAATACTTCTTTCTGGATCATCAAGAGGCGGTAAAAGACTTTTCGATGAAGAACGTGTGCTCGTGAACAAGAAGAAATAATATAGGTCGGTCGAAGAAGAACGAGTGCTCATGCACTAAAAGAAGAAATAAGAAACTAAAAAATATTTTTGGATTTTATAAAGATATTTATAAAAGAAAATAAAATAGAAATGAAAAATATTTTTGAATTTTTATAAAGATAGAAAAATAGAAAATATTTTTGGATTTTTTATTTTTATAAGTACGAAAATAAACTTTTAAAAAAAAGGATCTTCAAGGCATCAACTCGAAACACCACGTGAAAATCGTACAACTCTGCCCGTCCGAGGCGCCAAAAACTGATTCGATAAAATCAAGTCGAGTAATATATATATAAGTATTTCCCGTTGGATATAATAATTACTTTACGGAAAGTAATGATCAATCTTCAGAGTGTCGTAATCCCAACGAGAATTGAATTGAAAACCACGTTTATGTTTCAAATTTAAATGCTTGATTATCTTTTAATTTTGATTTTGGATTTTAAACTAAATATATAATAATAATAAACTTGATTATACTAAATAACAATAAGCTAAGCAATTAAACGAAGAAATATCTATAAAAAATATGCTTGCTAAGTGAAATGTTTAAATTCGTAAGTGTGATTTAATCAATCAAGTCCTTATCGATGAATCAATATCTTTCAAACCAATTATCTTCTCACAACGTTGGTTTTATTGAAAACAATTTTAATCAAGATATCGATTACTAAATTAATGCCTAATTATTCTTACGGCTTTTTCCCGCTCGAATTTAACTAATTTAACTAAACAGCTACATTTAAGTAATTTAACTAAACATTTCATTAATTGTTGATACTAAAATTAAAAGCAAGATACAACTAATGATTGAAAAATGGTTTTAACGATAGCAACAAAATGATTAAAACTAGATAAAATTCAAGACTAAAATAAATGACTGTGATGAAGTGACCGACCCCAAGTGGGGTGAATGTCGGCTCCCTCTTCTTGTCTTTCATTTACTTCTTTATAGACTCAAAATAAAATTCTAAGCTTGTCCTCCAAGAAAAATTTGATGGCTGAGATGATGCAACGTAGCAACCAGTTACATGGAGTCAAAACGGCCAAGCGTCCAAATGAAGCTAGAATTTACGCGGGTCAAGAGAGGCAGACGGGCCGAAGGCTTTGGTTGGGACGAATACTTTGGGTTTGGGCTTTTCTTCGGGCTTTACTCGGGCTTCAATAATTTTCGATAAATACTTGAAATCTCGCACTTTTCCTCAACTGCACTCATTTTGTACCGACGGACTCGTAATTTTGTGCTCTTTCCAATGGAATATTCGGGGAATTTTTTTGACTTCGTCTTGATCTTGAAAAACGCGTAACGTCGTCAAATCTTATTTGAAAGTCATCGTTTTTGCATTGTTTTCAATCCTTTGTACCTGCAAGACATAATAACACAATACAAACATATTTTTAATATAATTAAGCGTATTTCAAGGTTATTAGTCCGTTTATTAGTGTTTTCCGGGGCTAAATGATGTGTGTTTTAGCACACATTAATGAACGTACTATGTAAAAAATGAAGCAAATGAATAAGCTAGATACAACACCACAAAGAGAAGTGATAAGGGCACAAGATAACATAAACCAGGCAAACCACAAGGCCCGAAAGGGTGCAAACAAAGCACCATAAAAAAGGACGATAATAACAAAACCATCTCCAAGTTTTTAGAACATTACACATCCAAAAAGGTTGGCTAAATCTAACAAACATAAAGGCCAAGCTAAATACTAGCGGCTGAGTCATCAGAAGTATGCTCAAGAGGCACTTGGTTTGCATCTTCATTGGCAATGGGCGAAGCAACAGGAACAGAGGTGACTGAATGAATATGCTTGTCCGGTAAGACTTAAGTCACCTCAGGAAGAGTACCTTCGGCAGCCGCAACAATTTTGCCAAGAAAGGGAAAAAGGGTAGTAGGAAAATCAACAAGAGCTTTGTCGAAATCAGACTTAGCACCATTATGGAAGTTAGAAACTTTCTGGGCAGCTACTTCAAACTCAGCGTCGGTACGCCCCATACGTAATCCCCTTTCAAAGCCATAATTTATGCCGAGAGATGCGACATGAGCAAGAGCAGTGTAAAATTCATCACTTGATAGCAACTTCCGAACAAGACTCTCCACACCAGAACCAACAAACCAGGTAACCTCATCCCTTAAACCATCAACAACATCCTTATACCCTTAAGATTTGGCCTTCTCCAAAGCAAGCTGATTCTGTAAATCCCTCACAACAAGGGCTTGGTCAGATAACTTAGCATCGGTCTTAGACAACTCCTCTGATAAACCTATAGAGGAAACCCTAGCATCAGTAAGTTCAGTCTGTAATTCCTTCACCTTATCAGAAGCAACATCTTTTTGAGAACGCAATTCCCTATTCTCCTGACCCACAGCATCACAATCCTTCTGTATCCTCTCAAGTTTACCATCCAAAGTTGTCACTTCCCAACGAAGAACCTTGACATACCCAGCCTTCTGATCAAACTTCTCCTGAAGATGATTCTTAGCTGTAACAAGACTTGTATAGCGAGAATTCAGCTCTGCCCCATAAGAAACCAGCAGAGCACTAAGAACATTGAAATGATTTGATAAATCCAACGGAAGCAAAGAATTAGTTCTCTTAAGTTCGGCAGGGGTAATGGTTCGGTCTAGAGCTTTCCTGCAGACGTTTGGATCCTTAAAAATATCCTTACACAAGGTATTATCCTCCGGTGCATGAGTACCATTCTACTCCTCTTTAGTATATGGAGGGGATGAAGCACCTTTATATGGATAAGACATTTGATAGGGACCAGGAGTAAGAGGAAACAAGGTCAAATTAATCTCTTCACCACGGGTAGCGGTGCTAAAATCATTCTCCGGAATCTGATCATACTCCACATCACGAGCAAGAGCACTACGAGCCAAGGAATCTAACGGATCTATCTGACACGGCACAACCTCAGCCTCGGACTTCCCAGTATGGCCACTAATAGTAGCACTTAAAAGTCCACAAGCAACTAACTCAACCAAAAACACAAAATACAAAACATGAGAGAAACAAAAGAAAAGGAAATCACATCATACCTCCAAGAGAAAAACTACGCCCAAAAGTAGAAGCATGGACCGAAGTCCCAACATGGGATGGTCCATAAGCACTAACAATAGCCATAGAAGGAGGAGCACCCAATCTCTTACCAAGACGCGGTGTAGGGGCCGAAGCAGCTCTCGTAGAAGTACTTTCATCCCTCTTCAAACAATTCTTAATTTTAGCACAGAAATTGGTTAAGTCAGCTTCATTCATACCTTCGGCCTGACCCAACTCCGAAGAACTAGAACCAGCTTCCGAAGCTATTTTCTTTAGCTTCCTCTTTCTTGATGGCCGGTTAGGTTCAGGTATAATATCTAAAGCTGAATGAACCCTAACCTGAGAAGGACCCTTTGACTTCTTAGCAAGGCGTGGGTTCGACAGAGAAGCAGCAATCTCATCTGGAGTAGGCAACGTGTATTATATGGATATCATAACACAATGAATGATCTAGGGATTGGGTAATTTATCTTAGAGAGAGAAAAGTAAGTTTTAGTGAGAAAAAATACACCTTATGTATGTGTATGATAAAATGAACAACCAACCCCTTCCCATGACTGGAAAGGGGGTATAAATACAAGTGTTTTATACCCCTAAGTGGGCTATGGAGTGGGCTAACATGTAGGTAAAGACCCGGCCTAACACCATAAGTCATACGATAATTAGACGATTAATATTAAAGCTACGAGCTAACCTATGCTAGACATTACACGGGGTGACCGAGTCTTTTACCTGGATTTTCATAATCCTAACAATCTCCCCCTAAGGGAGGTCACCCCAGAAAATATAAATTGAATCCTAGCAATCTATGAGTTGATCTTTGACTCTGGTTCGTAGTCTTTTGATTCTTCATGATCAGTCTTGTACTGCAAGTAGTGATCTTTGAGCTTTGTTCCTTAGACTTGTGTGATCTTTGAGCTTTATTTGAGATCATAATCTACAGTAAATCTCTTAATCATCCTTGTTGTGGAGTATTTCCTTCTTGTGATGTTGTGACCTTCGGACCCGCATGCTCACACTTTTCTGGATCATAATAGCAAACATCAAAGTTGCGGAAGCTGTGTTGTAGGTCTTTCAGCTATCATCATGTCTTTGATAATGAGTTTGAAGTGTGAGCATGGGGTTGTGAATTGACATGTCTCTTGCTAGCAGCTGCTACCGTCGAGGATTCCTGCAAGTATATGTTAGTAATAAACGAACGAAAGTGTCTTTATTCAGTTTCATAGAATAAGGTTGCAAGAACCACGGTTCCTCATTAATCAGTATAAATACTGCCTGTGATCAGGTAGAATTCCAAAGAATCTCTTTGACAGGGTTTCGTACTTATGCTAGCCGTTCTTAAACCGGAGCGTCTCAAAGTAGACAAAACACGGAGTGAGTGAACCAGTGAATTAAAAACCCACTGATTAATGAAAAATTGATTTGAGAGTCAATCGTGTGTCACTCAGAAAGGAGTTTTTGTGACACATTGACGGTTTTATATCATAGAGTCAAATTTCATCAGAAACACATTTGTTTTGAAAGATATACACAGTCAATGTGCTCGAAAATCAGTTGTTGAGCACATCAAAAGGTTTTCCAAAATCTACTCGTCAATTCACTTCCTGGAACAAGTTTGATTCATAAAGAATCGCTCCATCGTTGCTTTCCATTTTTCACAAGTTTGATCCATAATGGATCTTACATGTCACCTACCAAGAGCTTGTTTGATGATGGCTCTAGAAGGATTTCCATCTTCATTGTGAGTACTTTCATATCACTCTGATGTTCTGGAAATACCACGAGGATAATGCGTAGGACTCTTAGGATCTTACTTGTTATCACAATATGCGATGAACAAGCATAGTTTGTATTACGTGTTCCTAACGGGGGGGGGGGGGGGGGGAGGGGGGGGGGGGGGGGGGGGGGGGGGGGGGGGGGGGGGGGGGGGGGGGGGGGGGGGGGGGGGGGGGGGGGGGGGGGGGGGGGGGGGGGGGGGGGGGGGGGCGGGGGGGAGGGGGGGGGGGGGGGGGGGGGGGGGTGATTTATGGATGATCTCATGGCTCTAGACTCAATAGTGCACTTTTGGTTTTAGTAGTCGGAGGCTAGAGCGGACTGCCACCTTTTCAATATCGTCTAACTCGGAGTGAGAGAGACGATAAAAATGTATTGATCTCTGTGAGAAATGAAACAAGATTCTTCCTTTGAGGGTATATTGAGTGGCTAGGGAGGGTTGTGCCAGCGTATCAATGGGTTCATGATACCTTGTCTTCAATGTCAGCAACAACCTGCGATTCTGGACGCTATGTTGTGACACGGTTTTTGGAATATTGTTTAAGGAGGGAGCTTTCTTTTTACTATTTATCTTAACATTTCTTTTTCATTCTTCAACCCCTTCAGTACTTACCGAGACTTAATTACTAGTACCTTGTTGGGTATGTTCTAGTACTAGCTCCATCTCAGTCCGCACTATTCCCTTATTCTAACATTCATAGTCCTTCTGTAATCATTACCTAAGGACTTCACACTAACTAGTAGATTGTCCACATTGGGTATGAATCCCTAGGCTCTTGCCGGGGATCTTGGGAACGAATACCTAACCTTACCATCCTTATAACTCCAATAAAGTAATTACAAGGTCGGTCTTTGGTATTTCCATAATTGCCATCATGCACCATTCGCTCCCCCTCCATATGTGCATCGATATTCAATAGAGTTTAGCACATATGGGAGAGCCTACACTTGAGTCCAAAAGATCACATTTTTATTAGATTTTCATATTAAATCGCATTCTCTCCCCCGATCAAAAATTTCAAACCCGTTGAGATTTTAGATCTCAATTGATTTAAGTTAGGAAAATTTGGGAGAAAATGTGTCTGATTTATACTAGTCGATAATGGAACATATTCATGCTCCCCCTAAATTAGTGAGGGACATATTTCGTGTCAGTTATTATGAGTTTTTTCTAATGGTTTCAAAATTTGACACAAACTCAGAAACCAAATAAACTGATACAAAATACATCTTAATCACTACTTTATAATGTACATATTACAACAACATATAGAAGTATACCCCACAAGAGATGGATCTTGATAGCCAGAGATAGATGTGTTCATTTCTTCAATGAAGAAGTCGGTAGTCTCCCTATCTTAACTATTCACCAACAAACATTTCCAGGTTACGGAAGATCCTCCTTGTCTTAAGCCATTTCTGAATGGAAAACATGAACTCCTTGCTTCTGTCGACATCTTTCCTTGTCCAAAACCGCATGTTCAAACCCGGATTCATCCTGTTGACCTTGAATTCCTTGACTCTGTAGTCCAACGCCTCATCAATCTGTTGCAGAGTGCCGTCACTAAACTTGTGGATCTTAATGAACCGCATGATCATCTGAACCTCATATTTATCCCTAAATGTGACGGCTCTTAGAGATTCAATTATTATGAAGTCGTGCTTGTACTCAAAACCAGTTGCATCCCATCGAGGTTTGGTGAGGTTTAGCTGAGTCTGGTAGCTTTTAATCCCCAGTTGGAAGTCTTCATCGCGTTGTCTGATAACCAAGATTCTGGTCCATAAGTTGACTAGAGTAGTGAGAATCTTCTTATCATTGGGTGGTAGATGGTTCAGATTACCTTGAAGGTTCAATAAGTACAGATCTTCGAAGTCACTCGGGTACAGATATTTGAAGTCCCTTTCTGCAATAATATGTTCGTTAAGATCAGCTCTACAAAAAATGATCTTCTTCATGTAATCATACCCATATAAGGAGAGGACTTTAATTTTTACAACACTTAAAATTCGCATATGAGTCCGTACAGCTTTGCGATCACCCTCAGATGTGTGTCTGTCAATGTAGAAGTGTTGCCTTTGGAACCACTAGTGAGAGATACCATACATAGCAGCAATGTCATATTTTCATTCTTCTTCAATCCACATCTGATCGGGTACCATTTGCTCTAAACCAACGTCAGGATAATAGGCCGCTTTCATCTTCGAGATTGGCAATGCAGGTCTGCCACCCTTGCTACCATATCTTAGATACTACAAATATTTGTTGAAAAAGAAGTCCATTTGAATAGTGACTTGACCTGGTTGACCACCCAGTGGTAGTGGTTTGCTGACATTATACATAATGATTGCATCGTCCACTTTATCGGTTAGTAGTTTGTGGCATTCTTCCATTTGGTACTGGAGATGAATCACATTAGGATGGAAGACTTTTACAATTTCAAATGCAGGGTCTTCCAAGTCTTTTTGTTTAAGTTCAGTGATCCCTTGATTTTTACAGTACCAGTCCATAAATATTGCCATGTCATCGGTCTGAGCAAGTAACGAGTTCTCCGGTGGAGGGGCATAGGTAGACGCAAGAGCAGATGCCTAGTTGTTTATTGGGACAGGCAGGTCAGATGATGGAATGGACCAGGCAGGTTCTGGTGTAGCAGGTCTATCTTCCTCAGGAAGTGACTTCTACCAATCTTGCTTTAAATTTACCTTAGGAATATGATCACTCCTGATGTCTTCATCATCAGATGAATGTACCTGTTTGTCAGGTGCTGAGTCATCATTCATAGGTAGATCTTCAGGAATTGATGAGACAGACGGCTTGAATCTTGTGTCAGTAGTCATTCAAGCCGTATATTAGCTGATGCAGCTATCTTTGAGGAGCTTAGAGCAGCTATGCTTTTTGACTGATCACTCTGGTTGTTGGATAGAGGTGGAGGAGGTGGAGGCAATTGAGACGACCCAGAAGCTCCAGAAGATCCTGAAGTTCCAGATGGACCTGTTGGTGGTGGAGGAGGAGGTGGCTGATGAGGTGGAGACCCAGGTGGTGTTTTCGGTGAATCATGTCTCCTTTTCTTCTTTCTTCGTGCTTCAGCCAAATCAGTTAGGAGCTGGTCAGTTTGATCACGGTTCATTGACTTCTCCAGAGCTTCGTACAACTTCTTGTGATCTTCATGAGCTTTGTAGGAGTTGGTTTCCTACATTTGTTGGTGAAGAATCTCTTTCATGTATGCTTCTGGAAAATCTCTGAAGCGATCCCTGAGTAGAGCTTGAATAGCCCAGTCAACAGCATCAGTGACAATTTCATCCACTACTTTGCTCACCTGATGGGGAATATTGAGATTCTCCAATTTGTACAGATGAGACCCGTGACTGTCTAAACTCTCCTTCGGATGCTCGTTGTCATGAATTAGATTAGCCATGATTTGCTCAAGTTTACCGATGCGCATTATCAAGATGGAATCTGTGGTGCTTTGTTATGGTTGAGGTGGTAGAGTAAGAGTTGTTATTGTTGTTGTTGTTGTTGCGGTTGCGGTTGTGGTTGCTGGTAGTGGCTGATGTTCATTGGGAGAATCGGGTCTAGAAATGAGATCAATCACCAGTGATGTCATAGGAGGGATTGCAGATGTGTCTTGATGGATTGTGATGGACATCATCGATTCAGCTTCGGTTTCCGTAGTTGTCTTCTCATTTTCTGCGTCAGAAGGTTTATCATTGAAGAATTGATCCCCAAAGCTAAAGTCTTTAGCAAGGTATTGTAGAGAAGACAAGGTCCCTGTAGAGCTAGCAGGTTCCTCAAGAATCACTTATTCTTCAACCGGTAGCTTGAGATTCTCCTGTACATTAGGGTAGGCAGTTACAATGAACCCTTCATCCATGTGGTCTAGGCTTGAATCAATATGAATCCCTTGGGATGGTAGTGGTTTAGATTCAGCTGAGTCACTAGGGTCTGGGCCTCCCTGTTTATCATCTTGTCCACCAGATTCAGTACCCAAGACCACTGTGTTAGACACTTCTTCTCCTGAATTCTCTGTAGGAATCAGGAGTTCTTCAGTATCGGTCTCTACATCAGCAAGAGTAGCCTTTTCATCTTGATGATGAATGGAAGGTCCAGTTGGTTCAGCGGTTACAAGTGTGCGTCTTTGAAAAATATATTGATCGGTTGTGCTCTTTTTCTTTGGAGTGTTAAGATCAAGAAGAGTGTGCACAACCTGTTCTTCAATAACCTTCTCTTTCCCTTTACCCTGGACCTCTGGAAGTGGTTGACGTCTCCTAGAGTCGGGTTCTCTAAAGACTACTGGTGGAAGTGGACCCTGATGTGCAGCGTGAACATCCTTTAAACTTTCTTCCACTGACCTTTGCATATCAGCCTCTTCATCATCAAATCTAGGTTCATTCTCAGGAATACCTTCATCTACAGACTCATCTACCAATCTTAGAGAGCTGGTAGGCTTGCATTTTTTCGACACTAAGCCACGTTTAGAACTTTTAGCTAGAGATGGCTAGTCAGGTGTTTCTGTAACCAGCTTTCCTTTCTTTTCCTGAGGCTTGGCAGGTACAGGTTTGGGTTTGGGTTGTTGAGATGAAGTATATTTGGAGGCCTTGGCGGTTGCAGGTTTTGTGATTGGTGTTGCTTTAGGTGCTGAAGGCTTAGATTTCCTAGTTGCTTCGGGTTTGGTAGCCTTAGCAGGTTTAGGTGCGAGAGAGTCAGGATCACTACCTTCTTCACCGGCAAGGTATCTTTGATGCTTAGCTACTTTCTCCAGATACTCATTGTAGTATTGTCCATCACGAATGTCAGCAGTGATAAGATCATTCAGAATAGGCATCCTAAAGACTTCCCGTTTGGTTTCCTTAGCACTAAACTTGAGGTATCCAAGAACATACTCTTCATAAGGTAAATGAAGTGGAGAACCTGGCCTCGGGTGGAATATGTGCTTGCTCTGTAAGTGATGGATGATCAACTTGGTGAACCTAATACTTGGGATCACAATAGGATTGGCTTTCTTCTTTCCCTGAGTATGCAGTGCCAGATTCTTCTTGTCTTCGATGAAAGAATGGATGGTTTGGGTGAATTCTTCCCACATCCTCTCTGCATAATCAATATGGGCTCGATTGACGACGCCCCAAAGAATCTGTAACACTGGAGCTCTTGGCCTCTCAAACCCTGAGGTATATCCTGTAAGATATAAATTAATGATCATAGTGAGTGCCCTCTACAGCTGAAACATGTCATTAGTCATGACAACATATAATGTTCTAACAACTTTCGGGTAACCCAGATCGTTAACAAAGTTGATAAGAGCATCAGGTGTTGGTGGGGAAGAAAATGACTGGTTATTGTTGACTGGTGTGATCTAAAGTGTGTCTCTAAGTATGTCTTTGTTGAGATCGAACCATTGCTCATCTAGTTGACAACTGTATCTCCCGGTGGTTTTGTCATATCGAATAGTGTCCCAAAACTGCTGAATATAGATCGATAGGATTGTCGAGGAAGCAGTGAAGGCTCTGAAGAAGTTGGTGTGCTTCAAAATGTCCATAGCAATCTTGTAGATTGGATTGCTCTGTGACTTTTCTACATCCAAATAGCAGTTGCTTTTTCCTACAGGCACGCAACTGCTGCGAGGCAGGATCTGATCATCTGTACGAGTGGGTGGTGCCATAGCAGGTGCTTGTTCAGCAGGAGCATTAACATTAACATCCACCATTGTATCTGCACAATTACATCCACAGAGAGACATACATACAGAAGGGAGATGTTAGACGTGAGAAAATGCTCAAGAGTTAATCAGTTATGGACTAGATCCAGGAAAATGACACTTAGATCATATTAAAGTGGTGGTCAATAGATTTGGTCAACTCTTGAGTTAACGGAAATTAACTCATGGAAGAGAAGACCAAACGTAATGACCAAATCGCAATTGTCAAGTAAAACTAGACAAAACGCATTGGTCAAAGCATTCTAGACAAAACGCAATGATACAAGACGGAGAGGACAAACCTGAAGACACAACACGCAATTAGTAATCAAAACGCAATCAGGCAAAACGCAGTCAAGTCAACAATCAAAATGCAATAATTATTTTATGAGAAAGTAATCAAAACGCAGTCCATTCAAACCGCAAGAGACAAATAGCAACAGGCAAAACGCAATCCGACAAAACTCAAGGAATATTATATTAAAAATATACAAAACGCAATCATTTGAAATTTTTTTGAAATGAGGGTTTTAATATTTTAATATTTTAATGGGCTTCATAGCAAAACGCAATGACTGCGTTTTGACCCTGCTTAATATTTAATAATCAAAATGCAATGGGATATCAAACAGACAAAACGTAACATGGATTAAACCATTAAAACGCAACCAAGACTAACAAGAATATCTAACAAACCGCAACCAAGAATACTTAAAATACGCAGATTCCAACTTACACATTAAGGCTTCCAAGGCATAACCAGATCATGATTTACATTCTATAATACTTACTAAGCAATTAATCAACAACAAAAGGCCACTACAAACATCATACGATTATGTTTTTGACTCAAAAAGTCAACCTAAATTCAAAAATCACAAGGACATATTAATCAAAGATGGGGGATCCAATTCAGGCATCAAACATGGATTTACAAACTATCCCAGCAGACAAAACACATCTATAAACACTCACTTAGATTTGGATGATGATTAAGCACGAAAATCTACAAAACATGCGATTTAATGAATTTCAGGCCATGATTTTATAGATAAAGCATATTTAGATGATAAAGAACAATAACCAAGCATTACCTAAACAAGAAATCACACAGATGGCCACGAATCAAGCAAGACGCAATATGTTGCATTTTGGGTTGAGAGAAAAAGATGAAGAAGGTTTGACTGGATTTTTGGAGTTTTGACCAAGTCAAAACGCAAGGGGTCTTTTATCTCTAGGTTAAACTTTCAGAATTTGGCAGTTTTGGTCCCTCCTTTTCTTATTTCATTTCCATTTAAGATATAAGTATTACTAAGGGATTATTTAAGATGCATAAATGGCACAAATGGTCCTTTATATTTTATAAGTCTAGGAAACAAATAGCAAATAGCACATAGGACCCTATACTTGCATATAAATGACAACTTTGTCCTTTTGAGTTAACACAAGTTTAACTCCCCCTCAAAATGTAACCCCGTTAGATACAAAACCTTTCTCAATTATTTATATGATGTATAAAAATGCCCGTTAGATGTCATAAATTTGAAAAATACTCTCCCCCTCAATCAATGACCCGTTTTCTATTGAAAGAGCTGTAGTCGTTGATTGAGTATCAAATTTATGAAAACACAAGTCCGATTGATTTTCCAACAACATTAAACCACCATGTGAAATCCAAATAATTTTCTGAAGAATCATAGACGGAAAATTATATGGATAGACAGAAGACTTCTCTTCTGTATCAGGAAATAATGCACTGAAGCGTACATTAAGTCAGAGTTGCATGGATATAAAGTAATCCATGCCCGGGAGAATTTAATCACCCGTTGTCAGGAACAGCCATCTTTTTGGTGACATGCTTTCCTCATAGTAAAACCCGGGTTGCAGTCTGAAATAACTACACACCATTAGGACATGTTTTGAAAAGAGTGAACTTCCGTTCGAGCATCATTTAAAGACCCGTGCCATTATTGAATGACATT
>BQNB010058340.1:0-37799 GCA_026074375.1 Tanacetum coccineum
AAACTTAAGGTATTGAAGGTAATTAATTAATTAATAAATAAATAAAAAAAATATTTTTTATGGAGGAATACTAAAATACAAAAATTTAAAGGAAAAAAGAAAAGAAAAGAGAAAAAGGAAACCTAGTTGGTATCAAATTCTAATTAAGGCATTATCTAGTAATTCTTGTAGGCTATAAATATAAAACCCAATCCCTCACCCCCTCACTTTTTGGTTCGACCGGTTGAGAGAAAGAAAAAGGGAGAAGAAAATTTTAGGGTTTTTATCTTTTAAAATCGTTTTTATATTGTTAATGAAGTTAATCATGTGTAATTAGGGTTTTAGGGTTAGTAAATTCGGAGTTAAATTGTTGGCAGTTTAGAAGGGTCATCTTGCGAGAGTTATAACTTGATCATCCGAATAGCTTTTAATGATTTTCAAAAGCCTAAAACTATCTACAGAGAGTCTACTTTCAAACATCATAGGTTTAATGAATTAAAAGTGAGTGGAAGGTATTTAAATAATTCAAACAAGATTCGTTGTCAAGGCTGAGTTTTTATGTCAGATTTAGGTTGATCTTTCATTTAAAGTCTTCCTTTGAGAATAACATGATGATTTTTTCCCGGATGTTCGTGGCTTGTTTATGTTCCCTTTTGACGAGGACGATCCGGCGTATACGATTGATTTTCGTTGGTAGATTTACCATTGTTTTGTGTTGGTTTTTCGCCTTGTATTTAGCGAATGTAACGTCGAGTATCCGTCGCGTGAGAACGCATGAGTTCGTTCGAAGATGAAAGCCTATATCTCCATAAGTGAGTTTAGGACGAATAAGTTGAATTGAGCACCGGGACGACGCTCCTTTAAGGTGGGTAGAATGTAACAACGCGAGTTTTAGGCCGACGATTATCTTGAGCCGTTATTTAGTTTCTACGAACGAGTTGGAATAATCTTTTCTCGTTTTGGTCGATTTGATAAAAAAATCATTATTTTTGGCTATTTCATAAGCCGTGTTTCGAATTTCTATTCATTTGAGCGTTTGAGAAAATTTGAGAATTTTATATTTTTGCTCCGAGAGCGAAATTACATTTATTTTAGTGTTTTATGGCTTTTGCCGAGTTTTCGTAAAAACCGTGTTTAAAGTCGTGTTTTACGTGATTTAACGTTTTATTAAATGTTGTAAAACTAAATATAGTTTGGTGGAATAAAAATAATTACGAGCTCATAAAACCCGAGCTTATGGTCGGATTAGAGGAACGGAACAAACACACTTGTACTTATTTAGAAAGAATAATGAGGATGGAGGGACTAAATATGGCAAATGATTAAACTTTACCTCTATATATAACACCACACATACACATTTTTGATTTTAGAAAAATTTTATACTCCCTCCCCCTTTTGCTCCTCCACCATCGACGATAACACCACCGCCAAAAACCACCAACGGCCGACATGCAATATAATCCGACTACAAATTATTAATCCTTTTATCATTACCTACATATCCCACTAAAATATTACACATGCAATGGGTATTTTGTGAAATAGAAATTGGATCAAGTTCTTGAAGTTTTGATCTAAAAAGAAGGTTTATTGAGATTAAATAAGTGTTATTGGAAGTGGGTTTTGTTGAAAAAGGATTTTGTTTGTTGGTTCGGGTTGCGTCCGAAGTTCAAACCAAAGAAGGGAAAGCCGAAACAATTTTTGTGTTGATTGTAAGTATTTTAATACTTGTATTACATTTACTTTCGTGATTATGTCGAGTATTGGCTATTGCATGTGATGAAATCCGAGGAATCTTAAGCTTGACTAGATTAGAAATGATATTGGATGATTTGAAATATTAAGATGTTGCTTATAAGCTATTCTTGATATGTTGTGAAGTGATTTTTGGGTCGAAAATAGTTTTTGGCGCGTTTTGTAAATGTCAAAAACGAGCAGAACGTTTGGCTCAGGTTTTGAGGTTCGAGATTTCATAAAAACTGATTTTTGAGGTTGAAATATGATACAGTTCGTCCTAATGTACGTTTTGGTAATTCGAACGTCCCGTAACTCCCTATAACGAAGAAGTTACGGCAAAAACAAGATTTGAAAACTCATAAAAGTTCCAAACAACTATTAGAATTTTATTAGTTGCTGTCAGAATTTTAAATAGCCGTTTTAAGCACTTTCGAGTGTGTTTCGGCCTTCCGGCGAAACACGAAAGTTGTCCGAAATGACGTTTTGCATAAAATCTCTTTTTGGTCAAAGTCACGAAAATGTTAGATAGCGGGTCAAAACCGATGGTCAAACTGCTGCGTTTTTATTGAAAATACAAGTTACAGCAGAATTGAAAAAGGGCATTTTGGTCATTTTCTATTCCTTTTCGGCTTTTCGTCAAAACTGAAAAGTTGTCCAAAATAATGTTTCGCTTTTACCATGTAAATTTCATAATTTATCGAGTTAAAACAAACAAATTACATAAAGTGTCGATAAAAATAATAAATACATACTATATATGTTATTTATATAAAAAGTCAACCTAAGAGTCAACTTGTATTTTAATCGACGTTAACACGTCGTATGGATTAATTTGAACGGTGAACTATCATGATTAAATCTTTTGAGATCGATAAATATTTTGACACCATCGGTCGATATAAACGTAAGGTCTAAAAATAGTAATTTTTGCTAAGTGTCGAAACATAACTTTTAAAAGATTACTAAATGACCAAGTCATTTACTTCGAAGATTTATTAAGTATAAAATACTTAAACGATGAGAATATGAATTGGATAACGAGACTTACTAAAAATGGTAACTTTCCGAATATAGTAACTTTCCGAAAATAGAAAGTTTCAAAAAATAGAAAGTTTTCGATTAAGCTATGTGAGAGATAAATAAAAGAATGATCGTAACCTAATATTATGGAGTTTTAGGATCTAAGGGGCAATTGGATTTCTCATCACATGTATGAATATATATATATATATATATATATATATATGATTTTGTTGATACGGTGTACGCATCGTTGATTATACTTTTTGGTATAGTAATCGAGCGACATAAATTATAGGTCGTGATCGTGTTCGTTGATTTTCTGTGGATTGTGTCGACTTCTTGATCTTCGACTTCGATCAAGGTGATTTCATAGCCTCACTTTAAAGTGTTTTAAATCTTTTTAAACCCGCGAGGGGGATACCTGCTTGTTTTGAAAATGAGAACGCAATGTGTTTTGATGTTAAATATGATTCCATTCACTATTGAGTATATGTCTTTTACTGTGTGACCGTTAGTTGCCTTGTTGTGGGCGAACGCTAATGCATTAAATAGATCTATTGGATTTGACAACCCTGTCCGGGGATTGAATAAGTTGTGATCACCCTATCAAACGGACATTTTGTAGTTAGTATTAGAAAAAGTGGCATACTTCTCGGACATAATTTTGTCCTACAGGAATGAATGTGTTAAGTTTCGGTACATGGGCTCATTTAGTTGGAAATCAATATTTTTATAACTTGTCTTACAAGCAATGTTATATGTTTTGTTTGTAACATTTCTCAATTTCAGGTCATTTTATGACTCTATTATTCTTCACTATTTATTTTAGTCCGATACGCGTTTACTTTTAATTTAACTTTTAAGCTAAAGATAATCAAACTTAGGAGAAGAATCAATCAAAGTTTCTCGATTAAGCAAAGATTCGATAAGATTAGACTCGGCATTAAAGGAATGCGGATCTATCTTGGTAGAAATGATTTCTTCGTTCAGAACATCCTCATTAGAAAGTGACTTGTCATCACTAGAGGTGAAATCGTCATTAGAATCAAAGAGAGGATTAGAGAAAGTCGTAAAATCATCACAAACTGGCATATCACACTCACTTTCATTATCGGAAAAATCCTCGGACTCACTTGGGATTGAGACAAGGTTCTCAACACTAGACTTTATTACTTTGTCCGATTCTGTTTCCTAAATAGTGTCAAGATGCTTATCCCCCATACTTAGAGAGTACTCAGGTTCTTCAGTTGGTAAGTCGTGTGTGATTGCATTAACTAGAGAAATTTGAGGTGTTTTTTTTCAAAAGAATAGTGCTCTCCCTGTGAATAACTTTAAAATTCTACAAAGATTCTGTAATACGAGTTCTACGTTTAGTCGCCTGCTTTACGATATTCTTAACTTCCTGCTTTTCCTTATCGAAACGTTGAGAATTCAAATTAATCAAGAGAAGTTTAGAATTAAGAGCACTTTCAATTAAATCATCAACGTTATTATGTATACAATAAAGCTCTTTTTGTCGACAATCTTCAAGCAAATCTAGCATCGTATCCTCTTCACAAACGTTCATACCACACGTTTCGTCAATTAGTTGACGAAAGACGGAATTTGGTGAAGGAACTTGCTTTTCCTGAGCTGCCTGCTCTTGTTCACGTAATTCTTGCTCTCTTTGAGCTACAAGTAAAGCCTCCTGCTCACGTTGTTGATTAATTCTTTTCATAAAATCTTCCATCATTGTATAAAGTTCGTTATTAAGCTGATTTAGATTATTGATGTAATGCTGCGAGGGTTGAATTTGGTCAAAACCGAATGAATTAGAATAATTGAAATTTTGGTTCATCGGTTGACACTGAAACTTTTCATGAAGAACCCCGCAATTTTCAAAAGGAAATTGTTTTGGTTGACTCGGAAAATAATGTAGAGGTTGGTTAAATCCAAAGTCTTGATTGTAACAGGGACCCTGATCAAAGTCGGGTGTGTTCCCTGTTTGACAATCGTAACCCGGATGAGAGTTCCCTCCACAAAATTCACACGAGTATGTCTCGTATCGGTGTTGTTGAGGTTGGTTGAAGAAGTTCGGTGTTTCATCATAAGAATAAGGATTTGGGTCATAGACAAACTCATTTCCGGATCCTACACTGCTACAGCTCGGACAGTTTCCACCATTAAACGGACCTCCACAATATGAGCAACCAAAATGGTTATACGAAGACATGTCGAAGAATTAAACGGATAAGAGGGTAAAGAAGATAAGAATTAAATGAAATAAGAGGATAAAGAAGAATATTTTTAGGATTTTAGAAATAATATATGAGAAAAGAAATTAAAATAAGAAAGAAAAAATATTTTTGGTAACCGATAATCAAACGTGCACGACAGCTCTCTAAATTACTTACAAGAAAGAAAGCGGAGGGAGTTTGGTCAAGCGCAAGGCGCTATTTTGAATTAACCCTTTCTATTTTGGGGTGATGTTGATCAAACCCGCCTTAAACTTCCCTTATAGCACGTAATCTAAAGGTGAGCCGTAACAACGATTAACAAATGGTTATTAAAATAAAAGAAAATAGAAAATATTTTTGTATTTTTATGGTTTTTTTTAAGAAAATATTCACAAGGAGTGAAAATGATAATTCAGAGGATTCAAAAACACTAATCTTCGAACGAAATCACTATAATGTAATCACACTCCACAGGAAGTCGAGCGCCAAAAAATTTGACACGTCTCAGTATATACGTTAAATAATATAAAGTACAAAGAAAATTTACATAAAAAATCCTTCAGGAGAGAGATTTTAAAGTAAAATTACACAAGAATATCCTCGTTTAACCGGGTAAGTATTCACCGGTCGTTTTTCTCGTAAAGGAATTATGAAATGATACCTCGCTTTAATTTGGACAATGGATTTGTGGCTTGTCGGAAGATGTTTGGTTTGTTTATCTATTTCTACAGTTAAATCAAATAAAGCATGCAAGAAAAACGCTCGAGAGAGTAGCGTAAGCATTAAAACGTAAACGGGAATTAAAGAAACGCGACAATTAAAACATAAATTAAACCTAAAAACGTTTTTTTTAACTTTTCCTAATCCTAATTACTAACTTGTAAGAAAAAGCTAAGGAAATCCTAAACCGATGGGGCGTAAAGTAAAAAATGAAGAAAACGAGAACGGGGATCAAATCATGTTCTTTAAAAAATGCAATACTTAAATTTTAACCCTACAAAAGTAATTTTAAAACCTAAGCCTAGAATATGATAAAAAAAAATTTATAAAAAAAGAATTTTAATTTTTTGATTATTTTTCTATTTTTTATGAGTTTTTAAAAGTTTTTAATGAAAATAAATGATGAAAAATACTAAACGTTGAGTTAAAAATCTAAGAAAATTACAAAAAGTAGCTTATGATAAGCATAATGCAAGAAAAATATAAAATCCTAAAGTGCTAAACTCAATAAGCGGGGAAAAAGCTTAATAGCACTCGAAGTGCTTTTTATAACTAAAATTCAAAAAGGTATTAAAAGGATTAAAAACGCACCTTAGGACGTAAAATTCCCAAGGGCGCAGTGGTTAGTGGTGTGTTGTGTTGTGTGTTATAAAAGGTTGAGGAAGGTTGAGGTTGTGGGTTCGAGTCCTGCTCACCCACATTTTCCACTCTTCCCTTTTTTATTTTTGCAAAAACTTTGAAAAACAAAATTTTAACACAGCTTAAAACTAAAATATTTTGTGAAAACTACTTTTTTGAAAGTCACTAAATAAGCTAAAAACAGCTTTTTGAAACAGAAAGAGCACTTAGCTTTTTTTAAGCATTTTACTTAAACTAATGAAACAAATAACCTACAATAAGCTAAGCTAATAATGAAATAAGCTACTACTACCTTAAATCTAATTTAATAAGCAAGATTTAACTAAAAAGAAGCAAAATGAATAAGCCATAAGCTTAAAAATTCAAATAAGCACTTAAGAGGAAACTAGAAACCAAACAGCATATAGAGCAACTTTATGCTTATCTTTAAATAAGCTAAAGGAACCTTGTGGACTTATAGCCTATACCTACTTAAAGCTTATTCAAAGGACTATCTAAAACTATAATCAGAAATAAATTTGAAATCTAAATAAGCTATGAAAAGTAAAATAAGCTAAACTTGACCCTATTAAGCTAATGATAACTAAATATTAATCTAATAAGCAAATTTAAACAGAAATTAAGCAAAATCTACAAGCTATAAGCTAAAAATTCTCAAATAAACACTTTAAAAAAACTATTAACCAAACAGTCCCTTACGGCAACTTTGAGCTTATTTTTCAATAAGCTAAAGGATCCTTATGAACTTTTGGCTTATTCCACTTAAAACCTTAACCTATAATCTAATTGAAACAACTTTTGAAAACTATTTTGAAACTCAAATGATCAATGAAAAAGCTAGTTGAAAAAGCCAAAAATTTATTTTACTCTATTTTTGGTTTTTTCTTGAATAAAAAGACAAAGTGCTACTTTTAGTCTTAAAAACAGATAACCAGACGAACTTTTAAAAGTAAAGTAAGCTGAAACAGATTGAAAATGACCTAAATTCTACTTGTATACTAAAAATTAAGACCTAATAACTAAATTTACCCTCTGATATTTAGGCTAGAAAAAGGCTGTTTGCTTGTTTTGTTGCTGATGCAGTTGGCAACCAAAACACAAAACTACTAAGTGCAGGCCTAAGAAACTTTGTTCCTACACTTTTAAGTAACCAAATGAAGAACAAATGGGACAATAACAATAGCTATAAACTACTTAAGCCAAAAGCACACTTATAAGCTAAACTTGAAATCACAGATTCAAACAACTACTTAAAAATTTCATCAAAACTAGATTAAACCTACAAACCACTTTAAATCCTTACTTAATAAACCTATTTATGAAATTTAAAGTGAATCCAAGGCACCAAATGGACTCAAGTAGTACTAACTTGAGTTAGTACTGCTTGTCCCAAACACTCCCTTAACTTCTTCAAATCCATAATCAGCTTATCAAAATGAGATTTAAAGAACAAAGATCAATAACCAGCTACTAGACAACTTATAATAAACCTAATGAACAACTATAAGCAATCAAATAAGCCAGAAGAATAAGCTGCTATACTAAGCTAATATTTTTGGTTTTTCAAACTGTTTTTAAACAAATAAGTGCAAACTAAGAATTAAATCTAATAATCAAACACAAATAGCATCTAATAACTAAGATAAGCATTAATAAGCAAAACTAAACAGCAATAAGCAGTAAATAAGCAATATTAAACTAATTTGCAGTTTTAAAGCTAGAAAAGGAAAATGAAGACTTACAAAGGCCTTTGCACAAACAAGGCTTATCAAATGCTCTTATGAGCTAATCAACAAGCTCTAGCTTATCATAGATAAGCTAGTAAGGTCCTGGAAACCCATCCTTTATTGGCTTCCCTTCCATAATAAGCTAAGGTATTTTGATTGTAGATTTGAATAAGATAAGCTCAACTAAGCTTTAAGAGCTTAAATGAGAGTATAGCTAGCTTATTAGTTAATATGATTGCTAATTGAGCTTATTAGATCTGTAAGAGAGCTTATATCAATCCATCATTCAATTAAGTAAAAACTGAAGTTGAGCATAAGGTAAATGAAACTGACTTTTATTGATTAAGATAAAAGGTTACAAAGCTTTTAATTGAAATTACAATAGAAAAAAGTTACAATAAGCTGAAAACGACTTAATAAGCTAAATGACAATTAAACTAAAGCTACACTAAAAACTACTCCTAGATGCCCTTTGTGAGTGAGGAGTGAGCTCTATTTATAGCAGGAGAAGGAAGCTTCTAGGTCTTCAATACACGCTCCTCTTGCCTTTGATCTTATCCGTTGATTCCTTCTAATGATTGGATAATGAGTTGTAGCCGTTGGATTGGAATGTCGCACACGGATTGCCAGCGTAGCAATCCTTGTGTCAGAGGCCTTGTGCTTCTTTTAACATTGTTTTTAGTGCGAATTTCCCATCTTTGGTGTGTTTGTTTAAAAGCTGCATGTCATTCTTTGTTATAGCTAGCCAATCATAGAGCTTTGGTGACGTTTTTGATGCTGACATGGTTCTTAGTACTTGGAATCTTAATTGCCACGCTGGATTGAGGGGAATTGGATTTACCTGCTCAATTTTAACACAGGGTAATTGTTTTGGACGATGGTGAACAGTAACTTCACCTTCACGCCCTTTTTAACTTCATTAATATCGTTTGACCCAGGTAAGTGAGTGGACTTGGGTCGGTTTTATAAAAAGAATTGGGCCTCGGTGTAAAGGATTTTTGTAAAAGGTTTTTTATAGGATTTAGGAGATAAGTACGTTTGTCTTTTATATTGAAAGGGACTGGACGGTTTTATTAATTTTGGGATTTAGGTGAATTGATTTAACATTACTATGGCTCATTCGGGTATTTTCAATGTTTTGTTTTTTTGTGGTTGACCAAGGGTTGACCATTTGACTTTTTGCTAGAAACTCCCGCTCTTGTGCACTCTATCCGTCTCGTGTTCGTTTTTGCCCGGTTTTGGCCGTTTTCTTGTGATATTTGCAATATCCGTACCTACACATCACAAATGACAAAACAAACAATATACAAGCATAATTTGCACAATTTGATCATTTAAAGGCCATTTTTGGTATAAAAAGGATATGTGATTTTATCAATATAATTACGTAAGCAAGTGTTAGGTAATGTAATAGGAAGGTAATTATTGACTTTGCGCGTTTTATTTTTATTGGTCGCGTAAAATGGTTACGTTTCGCAATAAAATGCGTTTAGACACACTCCGGAAATACCTAGACTTACGACTCAAACCAATAACCATTTTTAATCCTTAAACACAAAATTTATTCAATTCTTGTGTTCATAAGTCACTTTGGCCAAAAATGGTACGCCATAACCCATAACCATTCTTTCTTTTTTCTTATTTTTTTTTGGTCCCATATGCTAATATCAACTGCCTAAACCACTAGAAAATCTACACTAAGTACATGTACCTCAAGAGTTTAATTAAAACATGTCCTTAATGTTCCTAGTTAACTTAGTACACAATGGATAATAACCATTTGATCCTTTTGCCCTCTTGATACCCGCGGCAAGCAAAGCACACACACAAACCATAAGATTTTCATGATCTTAGGCAAATCTTGTACAAATATCTTGCAATTAAGGAATTGTACTAGGTGGTTTAGCAAGAAACCATGTGAGACTAACTAGAACCCATAAAACCACTATATAAGGCATGGTTTAGATTTTGGTTAGGGACTAAGGGAACTAACAAACTCCTAAGCCTATATATACCCACTCATATAGACACTTAAACATTTCTTATAACTCTTAAACTCTCTCTAGCTAAGAACACCTTTGTTTTTATCTCCTTTGTTTCGGTATACCCTAAACCGAGCCAAGCACAACACAAACACGACACAACTTAGTTTTCTAGCTTGCACTAGCATACTAAGGACCACATGGTATATTGAGCTTTGGAGCTTTCGGGTTTATACACATTTGGGTGTAGGCGAATTGTGTATCATTCATCTCTTTCTAAGCCGAAAACCAAGCTCTAGGACCTTTGTAAGTCATGTTCTAAACTCACGTATTCATATCATACGTTTCCTTCCTTGTCTGCTAGTCATTTGGTCACGTTAGTTTGTAATTTACAAACTAACGTGAGCATATACGTGCATGATACAATCTTATATATATTTCACGCAATATATACATGCATATAACGACTTGTGTGGTGCTAGGACGTGTTAAGAGATGTAAAACGTGATTTAAAAATGAACTAGGGCATTAAACGTTTTCATTTAATTACAAGAAAGGGAAACCTATATGATCACTAACTCGTATGTACGAAATACACGAAAACCACACGTAAACATTTCACGAAAAACATAATGGCGTGGCTTGGGAAGAGTATACTAACTAATAGGATGATTGCATGTGATAAACTCGACTCATGGGTAAGCTAAACGAACTTGTTTTGGTGCTAGTAGTCCTAACGAGCCATTTATATCACTAATGGGCTTAATGGGCCACTAACGGACCTTGTTGGACCCAACAGTCCATTAACGGACGTCAATGGGCCCAACAGTCCGTTAGTTGGGGCCCACAGCTTATTAATAAGCTCACTTGAGCTTATCGAAGGCTTATAAGGCTTATTAAACTCGTTGGTTAGTAAGACACGCATGAGAAACCTTAACGGGCCACTAATGGACTCCTCAAACCCAAACAGGCCCAACAGGCCATACCGTGGGGTCCACAGCTTTTTAAATAAGCTCTTTGAGCTTATTAAGAAGCCTAATATGCTTATTGGACTTGTATGGACCCTAATGTACCTTAGAAACCTAAACGGACCCTTAATGGGCTTGGCAGCCCATTACCGCGGCCAAACACAAGTCCATAAGCCACGAATAAGCTTGGACAACTTATTTGTGAGCTTATGCAGCTTATAGGACTTATTATAAACTTAGAAAGCTAATGGACCTTAATAGAACAAGCCCAAAGGCTTAGTATGCCCAACGAGCTCTTAATGGGCCCAAAAGCCCATTAACGAGGCTTATTGGCTTATAAATAAGCCGAACGGTGAAAACAGCCTAAAACAAGATCCCAAGTGCTTAATGAAACTAGGAAAATAAATCGTATCATGTGTAAACTCTTTTTGAAACCTTTCGGGTTAAAGTTATTGGGCTTACGAGCCCAATAAGCTCAAATAAGCTCACTCGAGCTTATTTTTCAGCATTATTAGTTTCATTAAGCTTAAATGAGCTTAATGAGAGCTTATGTGGTTTTAAAATCCTTATTGGACCATTAATTTGCTAAATGGACTTTAACGAGCCCATAAAGCCCAATAAGCTAAAATAAGCTCATCTGGGCTTATTTATAAGTTGCCATAGCTTATATGGCTTATTACAGCTTAATAAAACCTATTGTCACTTGTTAGAACTTAATTAGGCTTAAAATGCAAATTTTTACAAGTTAAGGGACTAAAAGTGTAAATTTGTAAACTAGAGGGTAAAAACTGCCAAAACTGATTTTATAAGTCTAGGGACTGTTTTTGACATTCTGAAACTTAAAGGGCTGTTTTGAAAGTATAAGGACCTAAAGTGTAATTTTTTTGTAAATTAAAGGACCAAATGTGTAAATGTGGAAACTTAAGGGTTTAAAATGTAAATATTATATTTTCATAAACATAAGGATTGTTCTTGTGAATATAGAAAACCTAAGGGTATTGTAAGGATGAAAGTGATTTTAATAAACACTTAACGAATTAGACAAGTTTTAATATTTATCGGATATTATACAAATTAAAACACGACTTAATAAATATATATATTTATTAATAACGTTTATACATATACTTGAACGTGTGTAATCGTATACCTTCCCAAGAGCCAACAAGTAAAGACAAATACAATAAACATGTGCACCACCACACAAGTGATAACAGTATATATAAACTAGCACTTTATTGTAGTTTATGCATTAAGTCGTTAGCCTAAACTTGTAGACTAAGACTGACCGTATTTACTTAGGTATTTGACGGTGAGATCCAATTGTCATACTTGGATATAAATATCATTCACAGAGGAATACCTACTAAGGTGAGTTCATAGCCTCATGCTTTATAATTATTTAAATGTTTTACATTTTTTTAGGGTGAGAACATGCTTTGTTTTACAAATTGGACGCAAGGGTACATTTTATACAATGATTACGTGTTTTACCTAAGTAGCGATAACCCACTGATCCCCTTTATCATGAACTGTCAATTACTAGATTGTAACCGCGAGTGTTATAAATAGATCTATTTGGGATTGGCATCCCTGTTCGGGTGAGTAGCGCTTACTGTGCTGGTTTACCGGACAACAAACGTATACCATGTCGGATTTGGGATGTTGCGGGTTAGAACATCATTCACGGGCATTGTTGGCAATTTATTGCATTCATACATGTCGAGCTTCAGTGTCATGAGCTTAGGAAAACGTAATTACTTTTTATGATGTTTGCATCTGTTGCTTAATCATACACTTGGAAATCTTGCGGTCCTACAATTGATTTACATAAACCTATGAATTCACCAACTTTATGTTGACGTTTTAAGCATGTTTTTCTTAGGTCAATAAGGCACGAGGTGCCCAGATACATTGGGGGTCACTCTTTGGAGAGAGTCAATACTAAAGATTTGGGTCGTATTACATTTTGGGAACATTTGTTATAAACCGAAATCTTTACTTATATTGTCGAACAATTTGAAGCCATGAGCTTATGTAATGAACAAGTATTTTGTTAATCCAATGTATCTTTTTAAAACGACACGTTTAGTGGTCGTTCTCATATCTTGTGCTATTGATCTATGAAGTAACGCCCTTGGATATTCAATATTCCGCTGCAACTCAGATTTGGGGGTGTTACACAATGTAGACGTCTAGTTTGTGTGGTGTAGCCTCAAGATCAAGGTAACTTGATCCCTGTTACAGGTGGGAACACGATCTATACTGATCATATAGATTTAAGGCTTGGTGGAAATGTATGGTAATGAAACCTTGTTCAAATAACATTGATGTTCTTTCTTTAATTCCGTTGTGCATATTGTTATCATTGTTATTGTTAATCCTAGATATAAGATCTAAACAATTTGAGCTTAAACGATCCTAGAACTATCACGTGTTTTAGTTCTATCAGGTGGTATCAGAGCCTCGTGGCTCTTGATCTAGGATCAACAAGGAGTTTTATGTCGAATTTATAAAGGAACAAGGTTTGAAAATTTTCTATTTTTCTTTTATGCTAATTTGTGACGGATTCGTGACAGCTTTGTGACACTAAAAAAAGTATCCTTAAACAGTGGTTACAAGTTAGTACTGCTCGCGTTGATGTTTCTACTGCCAAGACTGATGGTTACAACTGCTCGCTTATTTTAGTATTTTCTTCATACATTAGTACTGCCAGTTGTATGTTTATACTGCCAAAGGGAGATTAGTACTGCTAGTATCAAAAGGACAGTAGTAACCAGATTTAATACTGCTTGTTGATGTATTAGTGCTGCCAATGATAAGTTAGTACTGCCAGTTATGCATTTCTGCTGCCAAAGCAAACTAGGATGTTATTAATGCTGCTCGTTCAATCTTCAGGTGTGGTTCGTTGTGTGTTTGTACTGCCTTTGAGGACTTACTACTGCCATGACTATAGAAGGAGGTTCAAAGAAAGTGAACGTGGATAAGGGAGTATTTACACATATGGATATTATTTTATGGGATGCTTCATGGTTACGTTGGATTGATGGCATTATATGTTAGTACTGTTTGGATTCGATGTTAATGTTGTTCGTTTACAATTAGTACTGCTAGCGTATAGCAGTTAATACTGCTAGGATTCTTTTAGTAGTTAATATTGCTCGGGATTGAATGGTTTATGCTGCTAGTAGTATCCGATATCAGATGACACACACATGATGGATCTCGGACAAAACAAAAACACAAGTTTGTTTGTTTTTGGTGTTTCCTGTTTGGATTTTGATTTTGGTTTAAATGTTCTTAAACGTTTAAAAGGCTCGTTTTTGGATTTATTGGATCAATTGATTACGAAGATGGTTATTTATCACTTATTTGACGGTGAAGTGAAATTACTTGGGTACGTGTTTTATCATATCTCAAATGGCTTACAACATTTGGAGGTAACTTGTTTGTGTTTTCAATGTTGTGACGAAGACTAGTCAAAATCTACAAAGTGTGTGATTTATCTATGAGTGCACAATGCTCACATTTGCTATCACTTGGTATGTGTCTCATAGAAGATGAGGATTTTTGTCAAGAGGTTACGATCTACTTATATTTCACAGATTTATTTATAAGTTTAGAGTCACGTGGATAGTACAAGATATAAGACACAAGTTTAGGTTATTCTACTTCTACATCAAGTTCGTTATACTTAGTTTTCTTCATCAGTAATCATTACATAGAGCCTACAGAATTGAAGATTCACGAAATGGTTAACACATGGGTTTCAAATTAAGCTTATTGTTAAAATGTTTAACCATTTACATGCAA
Organism: Tanacetum coccineum; assembly: GCA_026074375.1. NCBI lineage: Eukaryota > Viridiplantae > Streptophyta > Magnoliopsida > Asterales > Asteraceae > Tanacetum > Tanacetum coccineum. Next base: position 14,808 of record BQNB010058340.1, read on the forward strand.
TCCATCGAGGATGCATCATCGAGGTGGAGAGGTTTTTTTAACTACTGCAGTTGAGTTTTCTACTACTCAGTTCATTTTTCTTATTGTGCGTCATGGAGGGTAATTTGAGGAGATAGAAGGCTTCGATTAGAAGTGTGATATTGGTTTGTAGTGGTCAAGATCAAAGTTGCTTATATTCATATGTCCCCTATTAGATTATGACAAAAAGGGGAAGAAGATGTTTAACATGTACAATTGCAACTTGTAGATCCTTTGTGGCATTTTGTAACAAAGGAAAATCTGATTAAAGGGAAGTTTGTGAAGTTCGTTTCATTCAAGAGATCTATGATCTCAACTTCAGGGGAAGCCTATTGATTAAAGGCCTTTATGAGAAGTTCGTTCAAAACATTTTGTTTTGTCATCATCAAATAGGGGAAGATTGTTGAGAATTATAGATTTGATGAGACAAAAGAAACAAGTAATGAAACATAAGGACTAAATCGTCAAGACTAGAATTCATTAAGTTTTTCTGAAAGAGCCTTGTAACATTCTTAAAAATCATATTCCAACTCAGCATAATTGGAACGTATGCCTTTGAGAAGTCTGAACGATGGTCCTAACAGAGTTTCTTGAGTAAGATTGTTGATTTTCAGGCCGTTCATGATGAATGCAGAGAAGTCTATTGGAGTGCTCATCAATTCATCAAAGGTCTTTGATGGTTTTTCAGCAGAAGATGCAAGAGTCATTAACCAGCTTTGATTTTGTCCTTGTTGTTGAGTCTTGCCAACATTCCAATCAGGATCAGTAGGTTCTTAAGGTTGTGTAGGCTTGGTGAACCAGTCACGTTTAGATGCAACCTTTTCCTTGGGTTCTTCATCATCATTACCCGGGTTCTCCTCTTGATCTTGTGGCATATCCGAATCTACAACCTCAAACTCTGGTTCCTCTAATTGAACAGACTTTCCAAAAGATTTTGGTTGAGTCTTGGTGCCTTTGGATGAGCCAGACTGTGATTCTTTAGCTTTAGGACCTTTTGTTGGTTCTGCATCCTTGCTAGTCTTCCTCTTCTTCAACACTCAGTCTGATCTAGCGGAAGGGTCTTCATCTTTATCTTTGTCTTTTCGGCTTCTCTTCAACGAATACACTTTACCATAAGTGGAGAAGATAGTCTTGTCGAGATCATAATTTTAGCAATCCTTCATACAATTCTCTGTGTTCAAGAGCTGCCAGATATGATTCACTTTTATCCATTTTGTCGATCATAATCTTCTTCAACTTAAATTCTGTAAGCGTTGCAGCAACCTCATATGAAGATTGTGGTTGAGAAGACTCCTTGGCTAGAACAGCGTCTTCAAGTGACTCTTTAACTATCTTTTAGATCACCGAAGGGGGGGGGGGGGCAAAGTTAGACATTTCCTCTGGCAGAATCTGTGGCAGTTGATTCTTGACTTGCTTTGTGATCCTTACAGTGAGTGATGCCAAAAGGAAGTTTATGAATTCATTTGTGGTTGCTCCCATCCTTGCATCTAGATGATCATAAACTAAAGCTGTAACTTGAGTGTGGAGAGGATCCTTTTTGAGCTCAACAACTTCTTTTTCCAATGCTGTGACTCTGTTGTTGAATTGGAAGACTAATGTGAAATCAGGAAGTGTAGATGGAGGATTTGTAGCTTCAGTTGTTGGTGGTGGTGTGGATATTGATTGTTGTGGTGGAGAAGTGAAGGATGGTAATGATTGTGGGATGACGGTGGAGTATACTGGTGAAGAATCGGTGATAACTAAGACATGTACAGTAAGGAGTGTGGGAGTTTGCTTGCTTGGAACTTCAATATAGACGTGAACATCCATTGGAGAACCAATTTCTGCATCCGTATGGGGAATATCTGAAAAGTTTAAGAATTTAGCTGCCAAGTCAGATGAGTGAGAAGAGCTGGTAATTAGGACTTCAGTCTTCTGTGGAATAGTAGAAATTATCACATAAGCATCTTCTATGACTTATAAGATCTTTAGATTTTCATTCCCTTGTTGAACTTTAGTCATTGCAGCATCGGTACCCTCCTCTTGAACAAACCCTTTATTAGTATCAACTGGTTCATTCAGCCTTATATCCACGTCATCGTATAGCTGACTGGTAGTATAATCCATCTCTTCATCTTCATCACCTTCAACTTTATTAGTAATCTTTGTTTCATCTTCATCATCAGAATCGTTGGACGAGGTTTTAACAAATTCGTCCTTCACTTCATCTTCATCATCTTCTATAGCTTCTTCATTTATGTCTTAATCAGATTTGGAACCTGATTTATTTTCATCCGTTTCATGCTTGGAATCCGACCCTTTTTCACTGTCAGATTGTGCCTTGTCATCACCACTGTCTCTTTCTTGATCACTTCCTTTACTTTTGGATTCATGGTCATTATTGCTGTCATCTTTATCATTTCCTCAAGATTCAATTTTACTTTCAGATGATTCATCTTCCATCACATCGGGAACCCCTGGTTTAACACTAGGCCCTTTATTTGTGACAGAAGGTTTGATTTCAGCACTTAGAACAGTTTTGGTAATAGTATCAGAACCACTTGAATGAGTCTTGTGAAAGTCCCTAATACTCTTCCTTCGAACTTCTTCAAATTGAGAATCTTTAGCTAAAGCCACTTCAGAGAGCAGCTCAATTTCTTTGCCTCGAGTAATATCCACCTTTTCCTTCTTCTTAGATAATGACATCTCGGGAGTTTCTCTAATAACAACACCTCTTGCTGGAGCCTTAGTAGACTTCTTTGCAGGTCTCTTTACTCTCTTTGACTTTCTTGTAGGTTCTTCAGTTGAAACTACATTTCTTGTCCTAGTTCATAACCGACCGACTTCCAAAGCTGAGTTGTCTGAGAGTTTCTCTGTCTCGAAACTTGTATAACCGCATGGATCTTCCATTGTCAGTTACTGGTTCTGGAACCATTGAAGTAATGCATGATTTGGATTAACTTCCCCAAATCATCAGCATGTCTTGAAAAGCTTTCGTCATAGACCCTTTTGGAAAGTTTCTGAATCACTTCCCCCAAGACCCACATCCCTATCTTGAGCAGATTCTGAAACATTGAGTAGATTGAACAATCTTCTACTTGTCATCAAAAGTGCACAGCGAATTCTGTAGAAGTCAGAATCACACAACCGACCACGTGCTTCTGGTCATCAGGGCTTGGTGAATATTCGTTCGGGGGGCATGCGAGAAATCAGCATATTTCTTCTCATGTTTTGTAGAATACTTTCACAAACCATGTCTTAGTGAAAGTAGTATACACTACTTCCTCCCCCTGGCAGTTGACATGGTAACATCAAAGCAATAAGCCCCGAATGTACAGCATTTTAACCCCAAGATGGTTGCGACCTCTCGTGAGCATCATGTTCCCGTGAACGTTCATATACTCGAGAAGTTCTTTTTCATGAAGCACCAAACTATGAATACAAAAGAATCATTACCCTCTGACTTCAGAAACCTTAGTGGAGATGAAGCAAGAATCGAGAAACACTTGGTAAAAATCAGAGTCTTGTGAATGAATGACATCAAAGACTTTGGAAGATTATGCTTAGACTGGAAGTACTCATTTGTCTGGAATAGCACAAAAATACCATAAAAGTGTTTGATTACATCACACACAACCTTTAAACTCTTTGGCTAACTTACTAACCTCGTATTCTGTAGGCTATTGATCCGTGGATCACATGGGGAAGTAAACCTGAAATATCAAGCTTGAAACTAAAGTAAAATTCCCCCAAATTTGTTACATAATCTTGCACTGTTTTTTGTATTGAAGAACGTGTAAAGAAAATCTCTAAGTACCTTATACCCCAACAACAAAAGAGTATAAGAAGTACAACAACCTCTTGAAATTATCCACATCGACATCTCGTGGACACTGAGTACTACAACGGAAACTCCTTTAATGATGAGTTTATCCAGACTTCATCCAACCGACTCCCTTGACTTCTGAAACTAGATAATCCAAGTCTTAATCATAAGTGTATATTTCAAGCTAAGTCATCAATCGATAGAAAAAATAGAAGAAATTCTCGTGATGAAATAAGTAAGAGACGCCTTCGGAAACCTACTTCAATGTCAAATAAGAAATAACCAAATCACTTCGTGAGCACATTGTCATCCGAGTCCGAATCCGTTAACCGTTTGTTCGTTTTATGAATCTTATAAGGATCGTTTGAGCAATAAGTGTTGTGTTTTCCTTTTGTTTTATATTTTGATTTGTCCTTGATGATACTACCAAATCAGCAAACACACACACAAATCGCACCTAGAGCCTCTGATAACCAATGGTTGACCATAAGAAACACTAAGGAAAAACAAGAATCCGGATGTCGGGAGGATGAAACAAATAAGTAGCCATCTTATTGAAGATGAAAGAAAAAAAAGGGAAAGAGTGTGTGTGATAGGAGAGAGAAAAACACACACACACACGACACCATATGTGAAATTTTCAAATGAATCCTCTACCCGTCCAATGAAGATATAGGATGGGGTATTTTAAGTCTTTTGTCGGTTTCCTAACTATCATAATGTTACTAGTCAACAACATTTATTTGTCTAGTCAACACATTTATTGTCTTGGTGTTTGGTTTCCTAACCATCTTAATGTTTGACTAGTCAACACATTAATGTCTAGTCAACACATTTATTGTCCTAGTTCATAACCGACACGACTTAAGATATTCCGTTTAGGTCAACATATTATTAATGCTAACTCTTCCCCCAATAATGTGGATGGACCAAACAAAACGGAATACTTACAATGTACTAACAAGTACAAATACAATTAAATAAAGTCTTCCAAAGCTGAAGTTGTCTTCTGAGTTCTCCTGGTCTTGAAACTTGTATTCCAGCTTGGATCTTCATTGTCTTTACTTGTTCTGGAACCATTGTAGTATGCATGAACTGGATTAACTTCCCCCTAATTCATGCAGCATGTCTTGAAAAGCTTTCTTCATAGACTCCTTTTTGGCGAAGTTTCTGAATCAGCTTCCCCCCAAACCAACATCCTTTTCTTAAGCAGATTCTGAAACTTGAAGTAGCATTAAACAATCTCTACTTGTCATTGACTGCACAACTGGAAATTTGTAGAAGTCCAACCACACCAAATACTCCTGCTTCTTGTCATAGGGCTTGGTGAATATGTCGTTCCGGCGGGTGCATGCAGAAATCAAGCAACAATTCTTCTCATGTAAATGCAGAATCCTCATAAACCATAACTAAGTAAAGTAGTCCTACACTACTTACCACTGAAGTTGCACGGTAACATCAAAAGTCAACTAAGTCCTGATGTACACATTTTCCCCCAAGATGGTTCAACTCTTGAAGCAACATTTGGCTTTTACCCCATATACTCGAGAAGTTCTTGTCATAATCACAAATTCTTGAGATCCAAACAAAGCATTACACTCTTGTCTCAAAAACCGTAGAGGAGGAGAAGCAAGACTCAAGAAAACTGGTATAATATCAAGGTCTTGTATATGAAGTCGTTGAAGAACCCTTTGAGAATTTGGCTTAGACCTGTGAAGTACCTTTGTCTTGAAATACAGTGAGAATTAACTGATTAATCTCAACCTTTAAATCTTTGGCTGCTTTACCAACCTCGTCTTCTGTTGGCTATTGATGTATGATCACTTGTAAGTAAACCCGATATACCAAAACGTGAAAATGAAGCGAATCCCCCAAATTTGTTACGTAAGCCTTGCACTGTTGTGATTGAAGAACGATGCAAGATTAGAAATCTATACTACTCTAACCCCCCCCGCATAAGTATAAGAATTATCAACACCACCTTGAAAATACCGACCACATTCGACTTGAATCTCGTGTGACACTGAGTACTACAACAACGTAACTCCTTTAAGTGGAGTTTAACCAGGTCTGCAACCAACCTCCTCCTGACTGCTGGTCAACTAGATAATTCAAGTCTTAATCATCGCTGTATACAATTGGTATCAGAGCTACAAATTATGGATGATTTGGTTTGTATTTTTTTCTATTGATTTCGAAAAAAAGAGGTTTTTGTTTTTGATTATTTGTTTGTTTTTGATTCTTGATTCAAAGATGGTTTATGTTTAATCTAATATCATTCAAACCATCTTGTTAGCAATCAACGATCTCGTGATTTTCTTTTGTTCATTTTTTTTGTTTCGAAAAGTATTAAAAAAGTGGGGATCGAACAAGTCCAAGTCCGTCTAGCACCGAAACCGAGTGTATTCTTAAGCGATCGAACGAGTGGATTTCAAGTTGGACCGAACAGTGATCGAACAAAGGACGAACAAGTCAATCGAACGAGTTCATCTAGAGGACGAACGAGCAGATCGATCAAGAGGAGCGAAACCGAGAAGATCGATCAAGACCATTCGAACGAGTGGAAATCCCTAGTGGGGATCGAACTAGAGACGAACAAGCTTCCAAAGACACGATCGAACCAGTAATTTCGAACGAGTGATCGAACAAAGTGATCGAACAAGCGACCGAACAGCAAAGTACTTTGGAACGACTAGCAAAAACTCTTATGACCGAAACAAGGTGACCTCCTACATCAACCGAACAAAGGGATCGAACAAGCTTTGGCGATCGAACAAGGGGATCGAATAAGACGATCGAACTAGCAAAACCTTCAAGGACCGAACTAGTGCAAACTCCAAGGACCGAACTAGTTATTCCTTGAGAAAACCAAACCAAATAATCAAACAACAACAAAAACATAAACACAAATCAAACAGATCATCAATCACTTACGATCAGATCATTACTAACCAAACTTATTCAATGGCAACAAATGAAGAAACAAATGCTGCAGGTACCGATACTCGTCCACCAATGTTGGTTGAAAATGATTACGAATCATGGAAGATTCGTATACACAAGGTACAGTCCGAGGCAACCCAATGGAACTGATATGAAATCCTCCAGAATGGACCTACACCTCACCCGATGGTCACTGATCCTTCACCTTCTGATTCTACTATCATGCCCGCACCAAGGAAGAAACTTGATTCTGAATTCAATGAGGAGGAAAACAAACTTGAGATGGCTGATACTCAAGCTGAAATCATTCTTAGTCAAGGTCTTCCCAGACACATCTTCAACATCCTAAATCAAACAAGCACTGCAAAGGAGATTTGGGATAATGTGGAGATGCTTATGCAAGGATCAGGTAGGACTCTTCAACAAAGGAAGGAAGATCTGTTTGATGAGTATGAACGCTTTCGTGCCATTGGAAACGAGTCCATTCATGACTACTTTGTGCGTTTCCACAAGCTTGTGAATGACATGAAGATTACTCAGCTCGAAATCCCTACTCATCAGATGAACACTAAATTTGTCAACAATCTTCCAGCCTATTGGGGTAAGTATGTGACTAATGTCAAACAAAATAATGGATATCTCACACACCTATGTTCAATCTAATACTCATCTCAGAAGCCTACGAGCCTCAGCCAAAAAAGACTCTCAAGAAACAGGAGCAGTCTAAAAGTATTGTTGATCACTGCCTATGTTGCTAACACCACATTCTGCACCTGCGCTAATCATCACCTTCCACTCCTATTCCTCAACCTAACTGCTCATCTCCGAATGACCTTTGATGGCCACTATGACACAGATTTGCTAATCTCTTAAGTGTTTCCCAAAGCAGTTTCCACCCACCAACAACATCTCCGACTCTTCAACTCCAAAAACTCATGCTACGTGCATGATGGTCAGATTGTACTGAACCAATTCAAGAAGGCTCCCGTGTAATGTGGTAATACAGGTACTCGAGGCAAGAAGTATATGTACGACTGCAGAGGAGAAGGACATGTTGCTAGGCAGTGTAAAGAACCCAGAGAAAGATGACTCTCCTTTTTAAATTTATTTAATGTTTTAGTACATCAAAGATAAAGCATTTGTTGAAAGAAGCTAAAGAGAAAGAGATGTGTATGATGCAAAGCTGAAGCATTCCTCGCTGATGTGGACTGCACCGCACCTTATGACCAACCTCAGGCACTGACTACAACAAACATGTTTCAAGCCAATCATAAGGATGCATATGACTCCGATGTGGATGAAGGCCCCAATGCTGCTGTCGCTTTCATGGCCAACTTGTCATCCACCAGTGCCACCAACAGTCAAGTCAATGAGTACACTCAATAGCAATGCCAATCTGAGACAATGTGCATGATCAGTTGAGTCAGGAGATGCACCAGGATAACATTTAGACTACCGATGCTGAGACTGAGAGTGATGACAATACGATCCCGTATCATCATACTTCTTGGACACCGAAAGCCAAAATGTTCAACTGAGGTACTGCTGACACTCGATCAAGTTTCTATGTTGCCATCGTAACTACTTGCAAACCCACTAACGGACATGCAAGGTTAACCAAGACAAAATGTTGGAAACGATACTTAAAAAATGAGCTTCTTCCAATGCAACAAGAAATATATCGTCTAGAAACCCAAAAGGTCCAAACTGATCTAGAAATCAAAGTTCGTACATAACAAGCCCTAGTTAATTCAGCGGAACAAGCGTAACGCTGAACTTGTTGCAAGAAAACATTGTGCTTAAATCCACTCTTTCATGAAAAGAAAAATCCATTGCATTTTTACAATTCTGGAAAAGTAAAGATTTTTTCTGGACAAAGGATCTAGAAGATAGTTATCTAGATGAAATAATTGTTTTAAAGAAGGCTAACAAGTTGCACGAGATATGTTGCAAAGATTTAACATGCCAACACAAACTATCCCTATGCTTCTAAGACACTAAAGCCGCAAACCGATGGACTGCACAAAAGACCTCCTAGGTACCCGTAACCCAGGTCTTGTTATATAGCCAAGCGAGTCTCAACCTGTCTGTAACATGCTGAAACCCTTTTTCATCCCGCTCACCAGCCTGTTCGCATATGGGAAATTGAAGATGTCTTGGTACACTCAAGATGGTAGCAATGAAAAAACGAGTGAAAAACCAGGACATGTTAGACCCGCAAACGGTTTCTATGACAAGCTTAATGCCATGATGTTTGTTCCTCAGAAGGAACTGTCCCAAGAACAGGCGTATTGGATTCCGCAACGTACTTGTCTAGTCACAGCTAGTAAACCACCGACACCAGCCTCTTTCGTTCATAAAGTCGACCTCCAAGTCAAGTTTCTGGCCAGTCCTTCAAAGTTAATCTGCTTTTCATCATTTGAGGTATCATAAAAGAAAGAATAACACAAAAACCAGACTCTGTTTCTGAATGTTGTTATGATTAAGCAAAACATTTGTGAACCAACAACTGTACCATTATACCGACCAGCTTCAAAAAACATATCCAAACTGCTAAAGGATACATTTTTTCAAAGAGATAAGAGAATATGAACAGATTTTTTGATGAATTGGAGGCGGAGTATGGAACAATGTGTTTCTTGATAACAAGAACCTACCATAGATAAGAAAAATCTTTTAAATCAGAATGATTTTCTAAATTGTTGACTGTTAAAAAAGATATCTGCTCTATTGTGCTTACTCCGAATAATGTTTGTGCCCCCTAGTTCGAATTGGCCCCCCCCCTTGCGAAGATCTTTAGATCCACAGCATAGGAACACACTAAAGTTCTTGAACTTGAAGCTGAGATTTCAAAACAGAAACAACTGATTACTGAATCTGAAAAACGTTTGCCTTTCTCGACAAATTATGTTAACTTACAACTAAATATCAGAACTCTAAACAGAAGCATAGACTCTTCAAGTGCCTCAATGCAATTTTTGAAATTAACAAGTAAACAACTGCTCAAGAAAGATGACACTATTAGGAATTTAGATGCTCAGATCAAACATCATGAAAGTTGTTGAATGTAGGTTCCACTGCAAGTAGTTGTGACCAACAAGTTCAGTTGAAAGACACAATTACTTCCTTTAGGATTCAGCTAGACGGCCTTAAGGTAGAAAACGTGAGTCGTTAACACAGTATGATATCTAGACACAGGCGAATACTCACATCACTAATGCGTACACTGAAAAGCTTAGTGCCTTAACTGCGGGAAATAGCCAGCTGAAAGCCCAAGTAAATGGTAAAACAAGTAGTGGACCTTCAACCTCTGAGACACCCAAAGTGCTTGCTCCAGGAATGTACAACTTAGGTTCTAAGTATATTCCACCACCCAAACGTGCTAACTGGGTCAAACCAACCCCGACTAAGAAGAAAGCAAGTAACTTTCAGTGAACCTCCAACTCACTCAAACCAACTCAAAACCAGTAGTGCTCCTAGAATCAAATAACGTGTGTGTGCCTATGTCTACAGAGTAAAACCCACTTCTGGAGGACAACAAACTTGCCTAAGAGTAGCCCTCGGAATCATAGTTCTTTGCCGGTTAAGAGTGCGAATGCAAGGAGAGTAGAAGCCCACCATAGGACTTTGAATAAAAAGAATCGTGTTGATTCTAATTTGCTTGTTAAACATTCTGTTTCTGTTTCAAAGTTGAACAATGTTTGTGATGCATGTAACACCAAATCAATGGTTATTGCTAATCCATACTGATTGTTTGGTTATGAGGTGATGATTCTGTGAATTGTTAAACCCCACCAGCTAAGCGTCTTAAACGTCAACACAAGAAAGAATGAAACCATTAAGAATGTTTGGAAACCCATAAGAGAGTCGGGAAACCAATATCAAACCCTTGCTAATAGCAAGCCACAGTGGAAGCCTACGGCAGCCGTTCTCATTATTTGAGAAGTATCCTTAACGAGGAGATCGTGGAACCCACTGATATGCCATAGATCTACCCCGAGTGCTTAGTTCTAGCCCCCCAAATCACTATGGTCTCTAGGTTGTACTGACCAAAAATAAATGAATAAAACTTATGATCGAAAGCAGGTTCCAAAGGGATCTCTGGTATTCTTGAATATTAACTAACCCGGAACCCTTCCGGCATCCATCACCGTACATGTTTGTGTTTTTCTCGCAGGTAGTACAAATTGTTCTTGGTATCTGGATTCTGATACTCCAGGACATATATCGGTGAATCGTGAGCGCTATAAACGTTGTGGAAAAGATTTATTGAGTACTGTTGATATTTGGCAACATGAATATGCAACGATCAATGGTCTGAAGGGATTATAAAACTGGGTGACACTATCATCTCTCGATTCTACTATGTTGAAGAACTTCAAGCACAACCTATTCTCGGTAGACAGTTTTGGGTTGATGAGGTTTAGAAGTTAGCTTTCCGCCAGCATTCGTGCACAGCCGCAACTACAGCTGGTGGATCTACTCAAAGTTCACGGTCAACCAACCTGTACTCCATCTCACTGAATGATATGATGTCAGCTCACCAGTTGCTTGCTTACAAAAGCCTCTTCCACGGAAGTCATGGATATGGCATCGTCGTGAATCTCTGAATTTACGGAACCTGAACGAATTGGCTACAAAAAATCTAGTCAGAGGTTTATCCCATGCTGAAATATGAACAAAGACCATTGTGTCCATCTTGTCAGCTAGGTAAAAGCAAGAAAGCATCACATCCCTAAAGACTAAAACACCAATATGAAGTTCTCATAACACTACATATGGACTCTGCGACCAATGAGAACGAAATTATCACGGTAAAGAAGTAGTTTTGTGATAGTGGTATGATACACCAGATTTGGTAGGTAAGATTTCTTCGATCAAAGATGAAACTCCCTCATCGATTGAGATTTAGTGTGGAAGACTCCAACGAGCCCTTAATGCAACTGTCGCTTCGTCAGAACAGATAATGGAACAATTGTGAATAAGACCACTCCGACGGATGGTGTTGAGAGTGTGGTATTTCTCATGAAACGAGCGAACTCGTCCCGCAACAGACACAGAGTTTGTCGAAAGACGGAACCGAACTCTTAGGTAGCTCTCGTACTATGCTCATCTTTACGAAAGCTCACTGTTCCCTAGGGCTGAGAGCTTAGCAACTGCGTGTTAACACTCAATCGAGCTCTTGATACACACGCTTCCATGAAAGACCTATTATGACTGCAGAAAGGAAAGAAACCTAATCACAATACTTCCCGAGTGTTTTTGATCTCTGTCTATCCTACCAATGACTACGATGATGTTGGTAAACTCAAAGCGAAGCAGATATAGGTATATAGTGCTATGCACCCACCAAGAAGGCTATCGAATCCTACAACATACAATGCCAAGATTCAGGACCGGTCATGTTGCCTTCTGATGAAACTAACCGAAGGATGACGTCTGTCAAACCATTCCATCCTCGCACCTACAAAGACTTAGGTGCCAAACATATAGGAACTCGAACTTACTAGCTTTACAGTCAGGACGCAGCCATTCTGCCTTGTAAAAGACCCCAGAACCACCTATTGTGCCCTCCTCAAAGAAACAGGTTAAGACGATTTGTTTTCAATGGTTTGAATGATGAATGAGATTGTCCGATACCGCCGGCAGTTCCGATAACTCCAGTTAAATGTTCCTGCTGCCTCGGCACCCGGAATAAGCCATTGGTTCACCATCCACAACAGATTATCTCAAAAGCCACCTGCAGTTACTGAAAGCCTCTTCCCCATCAAGTAACCTCTACCAGACACTAGGTGATTCTGATGTTAAACACTAATCGATCATGTTGGCAGTCATGTGGTTTGATACCTATAGATGCTCCGGAAGCCATTCAGTAGCATCGTCTTCCAACTCTGTCCAATATCACATGTTACTTCCAACAACAATTACTCACGTGCCAAATGGACTCAGCACATCCGCTTGAAAACATATTGGGATAAAACCGACCTCTCTACCAGGAAACAGCTTAGAAACTGACGCCATGTGTGTTTCTTCAATGAATTCATAACTCAATTGAACCAAAGACTTACAGCAAGCCCTTAGAGCACCGTGCTGGAATGAGGCTATGCAGGAAGAAATTCATGAGTTTAACGTCTAATGTTTGGAACTTTCCCCTGTCCCAGATAATATTCTTAACATCCCGCTCAAATGGGTTTTCAAAATTAAGTGATGAATATGGGAGACGCTTGAAGAACAAAGCTCGGTTAGTGCAGAAAGGATATCAGTTAGAAGCATGTATTAGATTTTGAGGAATCATTGCACCGGTTGCTAGAACCTAGAAGCGATCAGACTCTTCATTGCTCACCAGTAAGTAGGAACAGGTCATCTTCCAGATGACTGAAAACCGCCTCCTCAACGGCGAACTAATGAAAGTTGTCTATGTTAGTCCAACCCCAGAAGGATCTGTAGATCCAGAGCATCCATCGCATGTGTACCGACTCAAAAAAGCATCTCTAGTGGGCTTAAACAAGCTCCAACGGCGTGGTATGCCAAGCTATCAGCGTTCTAAATCAATTCAGATTTAATCAAAAGGCGTGGTCGATCCTACACTCTTCACGAGAAAAGCAGGCAAACATCTTCTACTGGTTCAAATATATGTAGATGATATTATCTTTGCCTCTACTAACCCCAAAGCCTGCAAATTATTTGCTTTTGAAATGAACTCAACTTTCAAATGGTCGATGATGCGGACAAATGTCATGCTTTTTAGGATTACAAGTTTCTCAAATCCCAGAAGGCATCTTTATCAATCCAATCAAATATGCCTCAGGAAATCTGAAAAGTTTGGTTTATGACTCCTGCACATCCATTAACACTCCCATAGGCGAGCGTCCAACCGTGATGAAGATAAGGAGGAAAGCTAATTGATCTACACGAATTTCGTGTATAGTTGGCTCCCTTATGTATCTTAGTGCATCTAGACCTGACATAGTATTGTTGTTTGTATTGTGTGCACGATATCAGGCTAAGCCTACTGAAATGCACCTTACTGCTATAAAGCGGATCTTTCGATACCTTAAAGGAACCATTCACATGGGTCCTTTGGTATCCTAGACGCCGCTTTGAACTAAACTTTGCAGATGCTCTATGCAGGAGTCATGAACCACACGGAGAAGTACTTCTGGTTTCACTCATTTCTTGGACATCCGTCTTTGTAGCTGTCATCCAAAAGCAGAAAAGTAACTGCCATCTCCACACAGAGGCTGAATACTTCCGCCCTATCAGATTTTGTGCTCAAAAAATCCCTCTGATGCGTTCTCAACTTCGAGACTATGGATTTGCGTTCCAACAAAATTCCGATGTCTTGGTGACAATCAAAGTTGCTATTGCTCATGCTGTAGATAGTGTTCCACACTCGCGTTCCAAGCACATTGATATTCGCACCACTTCTCAAAGAGCAGGTTGAAAGGAAAGTAGTTGAGTTGTACTTCGTGGAAACCAAAAACCAACGCTGACATATTTACGAAGGCTTTTTACCGAGAAGCGCTTCGCGACACACCTCCGCTGCTTGGATAAAACAGATGACACCAGAGACACTGAAGGGACTACAGATGAGTTGTCTCTGGAGTAACCAGTTTTCACATTGTCTCCTTTGTATAATTGTGTATATGTTCTTAAAAAAAAAATAGTGTAGTATGGCTTGCAGTTATTTCAGACTGTAACCCGGCCTTAGCCCAGAGAATTTAAGTGTACGTCTCAGTGCATTATTTCTTACAGACAAAAGTTGAGCTAAGCCCGAACCATTTTTTCTCATAAACAACTGTGTTTATCAAACATGTCGGGTAACCAAATCACCATTTGACACGGGTTCATTGTTTGAGGGAGAGAATCATATACTAACAGTGTTGCAGGTCTAAAGGAAGTATTGTTGCTGATTCTAGGCTAGACATTGACACACCACCGCTTATAAAGTCAAGACAGATTTGCAGAATCAATCCTTGTCTGTATTCTCTAAAGTCTTGTTTCAATTACTCACTTGATTTTTGAGCTATTTCACCTCACCTCATACTTTGGAGGGGAGCATGATACATTTTAAGTCCATCGAGATCAATACCATTCACAAGTTTCATACATTTGATCGGGAAGAATGTGACTTAAAGTTTAAAACGATAAATATAAAGAATTCGAATGATTCCAAAATGCTAAAAGTCTAACCAATGCATGTGTAAACATCTTTCCGATTATCGACGCACAGTGTAGAGGGAGCATAAGTGTTTAATATGATCTAAAAATGTCAAGGTACCAAAAGTTTGGTGTTATACACAAGTACTGATAAATGACAAAGAATCTTTTGTTTCATGTTCGAGAAAGTGATCTATGGAATGGCTGAGGAATGAGGAGGTTGTACCACCAGGGTAGTTCGTATGAATGCTCAGGCGCTGGTCTTCGGACTCTGCCACTAGTGAAGTTGGATTTCCATAAAGTACTTGTACAAGTTGGATTTCCAGGCACTGCATATCTTTCGGGATAGTTTTCAAAACATATCCAGAAGCATTCTGATTTAAAACTTCCTTGCCACAAACAAATTTTAATAAGCACATCGAATGTTTTCAAATCAATTTTGCACGCCCTTCTACGGTACTTAATTGTAATTAAGAATAAAACGCTGAAAAAGGAATTGTACGGTATAGTCAGCAGATAGTAACTGTACTGACTCACACTATACCATTCTATTAGTAGATATACTTATATGGGTTATCTTCGGACATCTGGTCTAGAGAACGGTGAACATTAGGGAATCTGATACTTAGGTATTAGAGGAACTAGCTTGTCACGTGCCGGAAAACCTGTCAAGAAGGTTCTTTGAATGAATCTTTCTGATCACAGGTGCAGTATTCATACTGTAATCATTGATCCTCACGGAATCAGAGTTTAAATGTAACCGACGCAATTGAGTATCGTCCAAAACTCGGTCCCTTCAAAATATAAAACCTTGTGTGTTCACAAAATGTTTTTCTAGAACACATAATGGAATTTTACATATCAAAATGTTTGTATGGTGACTAAAAGTGTACTATCCATGCGAATGACGACTCAAAGTAACCGATCAAGACATGGTGCTCATAGCCATACCACATAATCTGAAGTAAACAAGATAGCTTACTTCAAAGCTTCCGCATAATCTCTGAAAATAATGTCTTCTTCAAATGCAAAAGTTCAACTGAATTGAAGAGAGATAAATCATCAAACTACAGATCTAACGATATGAAGCATGTGAAACTAAAGTTCAGCGTTGGCAAATCAAAGTGAAAGAAGATCCACAAAGTAATTCAGAGAAGTAAAGCATAAACCATCAAATGATCAAGATCAGTCATCACCATCAAGTTCTGAAGATCATGATCAAGGTGTTAAAGATTGAATTTAACCAAGCACAACAAGTGAAGGTACCCTATCAAGCAACGAGCCTAAAAGACAAGCACGAGTAGCTAACTTCTCATGACCTCAACAAGGGGAATCGTTTAGGTTCACATAATGGGAACGCGAACAAAAGAAGCTTCGTCACTCGAAGATACAAATAAAAGTCTAGCTCGAAAGTCAAAGTTATAATGTTTATTATGTATACGCCAAGATGTAAAAAGCCAAAAGAAAGCCCTCAAAGGCAAATCCTAGTTAGTATAAATACACCTAGTTTAGTCAAAATTAGGTTAGCTTCTCCATTATATTTTTCATCTTAAGGGTTTATAGCAACTTTTTGTTTCTTTAAATCAAAAGTTCTTTAATGTTTAATCTTTTGTGCTATTGATCTTGTGATTAATCTTTGGAATGATCTAGGGATCCTACATAACATCCACCTTTTTCTTCTTCTTAGAAACTAGCATCTCAGGAGTTTCCCTAATAACAACACCTCTTGCTGGAGCCTGAGTAGACTTCTTTGCAGTCTCTACTCCTTTGACTTTTTCCCATAAGGTTAGTCTTCCTTCTCGCTATATTTTGTCTTTTCTGTTCCTTTAATTCCCCTTCCTTTACCTACCTTTTTCTCTTCTCTCCTTTGCTCCTCCTTCTACCTTTTTCCTTTTTTTTTAGATTCTGTTATTTGTGTGTATATTAAGTTTTCCTTTCCCTATTATTATTTCCTCTTAATCCCAGTTTCCCTTCTTTTTTTATTTTTCACCATCTTTTGCCCTTCATTGAAACTAGACATATGAGTTAGGAGAGGCGGCTTCTGAACTTTTAGCTTTTTAGAGGTGTACCTCCTTAAAAGCAAACCAAGGTAAGTCTTGTACGCTTGGTTTGTCTTCACTCAGGACTTGTTAAAGACCAGGCGTATCGTGATAGTGAAGAAATCACATATCGCGTTTATACTAAAAATGACCCTAATATGGATCAAATTGTGCAAATTATGCTTGTTTTTGTCTTGTGATGTGTAGGGACGATATTGCAAATATCATAAGAAAAGACCAAACCGGGCAAAACTAACACAAGAACTCGATAGAGGGCACAAGAAGCCGGAGTGTTGCTAGAAACATTCAACCATGGTCAAACATAGGTTAACCCCATTAAATGACAAAACCCTCAAAAAACCAAAACAAACCCATATTGTTAAATCAATTGCCCAACAAGCCATAAAATTTAATAACACAGTTACTCCTTTTAATATTAATTACTAATGTCCGTTAAGTCACGTTTTTTTTAACCTATTATAACCCTATTTTACCCAAGCCCAAATTCAAACCTTGGCCATTCCCTGCATACCCCAAGTCAAACTCCTCTTTTACCCGGGTCAATGGTCAAAAACAGGGTCAAATTGCATTTACTGTATATCTCTTCCCTTATTCCCGCCCTTTCTCACTTTCACAAACAAACCAGTAAAGTCCTTTCACTCAATCCCACGCTATCTAAAAAACGCTTCTAAAGAAAACCGCACGACGACAGTTTACTTAACACACTGACATTCGGGCGTTTCTATTGGTTGATTTGACGTGATGAAATTCAAGGGCTTGATCAAGAGTAGTTATTAATAGAGGGCTAGATTAAATGGATGAGGAGTATATGAAGATCTCAGGAAGTTCATCACCAGGCTATAATAAAAGTTATCACACACATATTTATTATCTAGGAGTAGGAGTAAGTAGGTAGTTTAATTTAGCTTATTTTTAGCTTATTACTTTTTTCTCAATGTAATTTCATTTAAAATAATGTAATCTCTTTTGAAGTAAATAAAATTAGATTGTAGTTTAAATCAAGTTCTATCAAAATTTACTTTTACCTTAGTTTTGAATAAGCACTATAAGCTCTAATTAAGTGGCTCATAAAACTACTTAAGCTACTACCTTTTAAACTGTTGCCTTATATCAACTAAGCCTTCTAAAGCTTAGCTGAATAAGCGAAATTACTCCTCAAATTACCATAAATTCCATTGAATAAGCCCATTATGAAGATAAGCCAATCGGAAGGTTATAGGGGCTTATTCCATTTTATACATAAGCTTGATAGTAGATAAAGCACATTAAGCACTGTACGTCCCTGTTTCGCTGGATTAAGGACACTCAATTTTCTCTTCTTGTTGTTATTTTTTTACATTATGCTTATTCCCAAAAATTTAAAAAATATTTAATCATGCTTATTGCTTGCTTTAATTTGCTTATAGCTATAATTTGCTGGCTATTAAGTCTACCTTGCTATAGATTAGTATTGTTATCTTAATTAGGTCTTTAATAGCTTAAATGTGCAAAATAGGTCTCTTAAGGGGTGTTTGGCACAAGGTAGTTCTAACTTAAGTTAGAACTGCCAAAGGTCATTTGAACCTTTGGATTGATATTAAAACTCATTTGTAAGTTTATAAAGTTAGATTGTGAGATCTTTGTAGGATAATTCAAAGTATTGATTAAGTTTGTTAGTAGTTGTTGCATCTGTAGGCATAAGCTCAGGAGTATAAGCATTTTAAGCTTGATTTAGTCCCAGCTAGTTTCATTAAGCATATTGTCTCTAGTTTTGGTATTTACATGTCATTGAAACAAAGTCTTAGGTCTGCTGTAAGTTTTGGTTAATTTTTCATGTCAAATGCATCAGCAATTATAAACAACCAATCAGCCTTTTTCACTTAAATTTCATCCTCACCCCCCCCCCCAAGTAAAAATTATTTTAGGCTTTAAAAATTAAGTTTACAAATATTCCTAGTAGGCTAGACTGTTTGAGTTAGTTTTGATTAATTAGCTTATTACTCATTTGTTTTAAGTCTCAAATCGCACTTGTCTTTTCAAAATAAAAAAAAAACTCTCTCCTACTAGCCTAAGAGCACTTATCAATAGTTTTTTTTTCTTAAGCATTTCATTTTCAAACTCATTTTCAAAAGTTGTCTTATATAGTTTAGTGGTCAAGCTTTAAGGTAGTATAAGCTGAATTTTCATAAGGATCCATTTGTTTAGCTAAAATTAAGCTCAAAAGTTTCTAGTTGGACTGTCTGGAACTAAGTTTGCATCAGAGTGCTTAATTTGAAATGTTAGCTTATGGCTTATTCTTTATACTTGTTTCTAGATCAAAAATTAGCTTATTAGGTTAGTTTAATGATAGTAGTACTTAAGAAGTAACAATTGAGCTTAATGTAGTTTCTAGTTTTCATTAAAAAGCAAAAGAAAATTTATTAAGTTATAGTTCTGTCTGTTTAAAAAAACTGTTTTACAGCTTATCTGGTTAGATTAAAGAGAGTTTCATTTACCAAAAATTTGCTTTAAATTTGAGTTGTTCTATAACTTTGTTTGAAAAATAAAAAAATAGCAAAAAGCTTGGCCACAGGTTTGAACCCGTGACCCTAGCCTTTCACACTCACTAGTCCCACAAACACACACACTAACCATCCGCGCCTTTGGGTCTTTTTCAAATAAGTCTCCCACTAGTTTCCTTTTGAACACATTTTTAGTATAACCCTTTTATAAAAGCCGTAGCTTATTTCTAGGATTTTAGGGCTTATTGTGTCAGCTTATTTTTAGTTCGCATTTTTATAAAATCAGTCTTGCTTAAATACACTTTTAGTAAATTTTCTTAGATTTTTAAGTCAACGTTTAGTATTTTTAATTATTTATTTTTATTAAAAACTTTAAAAAATCATAAAAAATAAAAAAAATAATCAAAAAAATAAAATTCTTTTTTATAAAATTTTCTTTTATCAAATTTTAGGCTTAGGTTTGAAATTTACTTTCGTAGGGTTAATATTTTGAAATTTTCACTTTATTTAAAGACTGGGTTCGTCCCGTTCTCGGTTTTCATCAATTTTAGCTTAGATTACCCTCGGTTTAGAATTTCCTTAGCATTTTATTTTAAAATAGTCAATTAGGATTAAAAAGCTTAAGAAAATCATTAGTTTCATTTTAGATAATTTAATGATTATAAATGTCCCGATTTTAATCCCGTTTACGTTTTAATGCTTACGTGTTTAATTGTCATTTCTTGTTTACTTGCTTCCGTGCATTTATCTACTTGTCATTTATATTTAGTAGGATTTAGAAAAACCAATTCAAAAATCTTTGAAACCATTCAAAACGCGCGATCACGGACTTAACCGATTTCAATTCACGCTTCGTTGAGAGAAAACGACCCGGGAGGTTTTTGAGACTACTTTGGTTAAAAGTTTGTTTCTCGAACCCGACAGAAAATACTTACTATACTATTTGATATAATCCTTATATACTTATATATATTATATTATATATATAGTGTGTTCGGACCGCGATATCAAATTTTTGGCGCCGCTGCGGAAAAAAAAGAGAGGTGTGTTACATATCGTTTTCTTCGGAAGATTAGTATTTTGAAGAACCTTCTTGTGAAGTTTCATATTCATTTGGGATATTTCTTAATAAAACCATAAAAATACAAAAATATTTTACACTTCTATTTTCTTTTATTTTAATATTAAAAATAACCGTTTGTTAATCATTGCTAATGGCCACCATTAGACTAACGTGCATAAGGAAAGTTTAAGCGGGTTTGATCAACATCACCCAAAAGAGAAGGTTATTCAAAATAAGCGCCTCCCGCGTATACCAGCTCCTCCGCTTTCTATGTACTCTTTTAGAGAGCTACCGTGCACGTTTAACTTTCGGTTACCAAAAATAGTTTTCTTTCTTATTTTAATTCCTTTTCTTATGAATTATTTTCAAAATCTAATAAATATTCTCCTTTACCCTCAAATCCGTTTAATTCTTTCTTCTTATCCCTATTCGTTTAAATCTATCGACATGGCCTTCGTATAACCATTTTGGTTTGCTCGTATTAAGAAGTCCCGTTTAATGGTGGAAACTGTCTGAGTTGTAGAGTGTGATTCCGGAAATGAGTTTTTCTCTGACCCAAATCTATTCTTATAATGAAAACCCACGAACTTCTTCAACCAACCTCCACAATACCAATACGAGACATACTCGTGTGAATTTTATGGAGGGAACTCTCATCCGGGTTACGATTGTCAAACAAGGAACACACCCGTCTTTGATCAGGGTCCCTGTTACAATCAAGACTTTGGATTTAACCAACCTCTACATTATTTTCCGAGTCAACCACAACAATTCCCTTGTGAAAATTGCGGGGGTCTTCATGAAAATTTTTAGTGTCAACCGTTGAACCAAAATTTCTATGAACCTAATCATTGCTATAATTCTAATTTTTCCGGTTTTGACCTATATCAACCCCCGCAGT
This sequence comes from Tanacetum coccineum, assembly GCA_026074375.1. Taxonomy (NCBI): domain Eukaryota; kingdom Viridiplantae; phylum Streptophyta; class Magnoliopsida; order Asterales; family Asteraceae; genus Tanacetum; species Tanacetum coccineum. Next base: position 36,238 of record BQNB010058340.1, read on the forward strand.
TTCCTGTATTTCATCATCCTCCTCAAGCAACGGATACGGAAATGTTGCAAGCTAGAGAAAACTTAATGGAAAACATTCAATGAAAGACATTCAAACCTTCTTAAGGAAGTTTAGTCGTATACCTTTTGGAGAAATACCAAAGGTTTTATTGATAGCTTGGGAGAGATTTTCCGAAATTAAGCATGCTTTTATGGACAAGCAATATCAACAAGAAGATATTCAAGAATTGATGAGTAAACTCCTTGAAGATGTGCGAAATATTAATGAGGAACTATCTGAATTTATTAATAGTCCAAGTTGGAATCGTCCTACATTCTATAATGATGATGATGAGTATACTATTATATATAGAAAGCATAAAGAAATCACACCCGACTTACCGATCGAGGAGCCCGATAACTCTCTAAGTATGGGGGACGAGCATCTTAACACTATTCCAGAAACGGAAAAGTCTAGTGTTGAGAACCTTGTCCCAATCCCAAGTGAGTTTAAGGGTATTTTCGAAGATATTTGTGATGTGCCGTCTTGTGATTATTTTGATGCCGAATGTGGACTTATTAACTCTTTGCTTAGTCGAGATAGTTCGATCACATCTCCTAAGATTGATTTTCTTCCCGAGGAGTTCGTCGGTGAACTCGATTTTATTGATCCAATTTTACCGGGAATTGATGAAGACGATTTTGATGAAGAAGAAGGAGAAATTGACAATGATATTCTTCAAATAGAGGACGAGATTCTTCGTGAGAAATTATTAAACGTCAATCTTCTCGTTGATAAGATCGAAGCATTGAAACTCACTCCTTCTATTCCTTTTGTGCTTGAATATCCCTCCTCTTCTCCTATTCCCGTTGTGGATAGTGAATTTCTTATAGAGGAGGTTGATACATTTCTTGTTCTAGAAGACTCGATACCTCCGAGTATTGAGAGTGATTTAGACTCGGAGGGGGATATTGTTTTTCTTGACAACTTACTTAACGAAGATCCGATTCCCGAGTATAAGCGTTTTACCTTCGACATTGAGCCCAATGCACCCGTGATAAACAATTTTGATGAGCTTAAGGAAGACGAATGTTTTGACCCAGGGGGAGGTGAGATTGTTATTTCTCAAAATGTTGAAGATGACGATTCTTTCGCATTTGTCATTCGAACTTTTCTCCCGTATCGCACCTACCCTGTGGATTCTCCTTTACTTCTCTCCACCGGGAATGAAGACACTATTTTTGACCCAGGCATCTTCGCTTTTCATTTTTCTTCTCAAGAGCCGGTGGCATTTAAAAATCAAATGGAAGTTTGTTTTTCCACTTATTTCATCTGCAAGGACGAATGAATTCGGGGATCGAGTCAAGCTATGTGACTCGGTTACCAAAAATAAAGCGCTTCATGGGAGGCACCCCATGCTTATCCATTTTTCTTCTTTTATATTTCTATGTGAGGAGGCTTGTACTCTTCCGATTCTTGTTGTTTGTGCTTGTGATTTTTTGTAGGATTGACCCAAAATTTTTGAAGACTCTCGTGTTCGGTGTTTTCGCCCGGTCCACTCGAGCTTCCTAGCCTTTGCTTGC
>BQNB010058341.1:0-25727 GCA_026074375.1 Tanacetum coccineum
CTAGCTTATAAAAAACCAAGAGTTTGCTAGTTTCCATAATAGACTTTAAATATGCAAAGCTTTTTTTATTAGACTAAGAATTTTTGGATCTTTTTATTAAAGATTTTAAATTTGCAAAGAACAAGAAATGATAGAGTTTTATATAAGTTAGATGCTAAACATGGAGTAGTTGGATCTCTTTAGAGCTCATAGAGGTTACTTATGGCTTTTTGCTCCCATCAGCTTAATAAACTTTATATAATTGTTGAATAAATAAAGATGCTTTAGTTTTTGCGATTCTTAGTTTAGATCACTTCGTAGAGATTCTTTCTGGTGAAAGTAAGGTACACATTGAGGTTTTGTCAGTGCTGTGGGGAAATAGGCTACCAATTCCTGACGGCTCGCTACCATTGTCTAGGTAGTTAAAAGACCATAGGACTTGAAATTTGTCTAATAATAATAAGTTATGTAATAAATCGAAGCCAAAATAAGACCACTACCTCTTGCCGGCTCACAACCGATGTGGTAGTCGTTTAAAGGGTGGAGGTAATAATAATAAAAACTATGGGCTGATAAAAGTTTACTGCCTCTTGTCGGCTCACAACCGATGTGTCAGTCTTCTTAATAAGGCACATAGTAATAATCCAAGACTGATAAAAGTTTGCTGCATCTTGCCGGCTCATAACTGATGTTGCAACCTTCTAAAAGGTCGAGGAAATCACCGAGGTCAAAATAAGACTCCTGAACCATAGTCGGCTCGCATACCGATGTGGCAGTTGTTTAAAGGACCGAGGTTTTATATTATTGCAATAATAATAATAATAAAGCCAAATTTCGACTCCGGGGTTATCTAAAAAGGATAACCCCTAAATCATGTGAAATTAGAACCTTAATGTGGACCTTATTCTCACCATATCGTCTCTTTAGGAAAGGATTTCAAACTAATTATGGTCTAAACCAGGTTTACTTTATATAAATAAGACATTAATTTATTTGTCACAAATAATAATAATAAAATCTTTAGAGGATTTAGGAAATAAGGGAGCGGAAAGTAGCTATGCATCCACAATTAGCATCTATGAGTAGTGTTAGCATCTTAACTTGTATTTAACAATGATTTCATTTTTAAGCTTGGTTTGGGGCGGGTGAAAAATCAAGGACGATGAATATATCCTTTTAGTGTTTCTTGTTCCATGACATTATGATATGTATGAATGATAATAATAAATGCGTAAAAATAGTAAAACGGGGGGCTTTTCAAAACTAGTAATTTTTAAATCCCCTTAGATGAACACTTAGCTACTTTTCGAGGTAATTAGTCTAAGGGGGTTGAAATAATTAGTTTTCTAAGTTTGTGTTTATGACATTGCGTGAGGACACGACAATAGCTTAGTATGAGGGATTTTGGAATGTGCTTAAATACACATACCTTTTATCTAATAAGACAAGCTAAAAAAACAATAATGACCAATAAATATAGAAAAATGCATTGTATTCGTTTGTATTGTGAATTGTGTCTTGCAAGTAACAGATATTGCACAAAAGGACAAAAACAAAGCAAAACGGACAAAACCGAGCACGGGAGTGGAAAGAGTACAAAAAACCAAAGCCGAAGGCGTATATATTTTTAATGGGCCAACCCGTACCCATTTTAATGGGCCGGGTCAGCCCACTAATCTTGTGTCTATATTAATTATAAGCCTTGGCCCATTTTCATATATATTTCTAGTCAAAGCCCATACCCGGCCCAAATTCAATTCTTTAACAAAAAGGGTCAACGCGGGTCAAAGTCAAATTCACTGTATATCTTTTCCACTTTCCCTCTTTTTTACATTCACATGAACAAAATGCAGGGTAAATCCACCAAAGTGCTCGATCTATAATGCTTATAGAAACCTTTGCCTGACAACCCTGACACCTCAATTGACACGCTGGCAATCCTAAGACCAATGATTGGAGGATGTGACGTGTGCTAGATCCAAGGGCTCCAATGATTGTGTGGTAATCAATCAAGATTGAAGGGACAAGATTGAAGAGAGAGGACCGTCTCAAGGGCTTAGAACCTTCACCTATTCACTATAAATAGAGGAGGCCTCACACACACAAAGGGTGTCTAGTTTTCTAGTTAAGTTAGTAGTATATTAGCTTATTGTTTCATTTTTAGCTTATTATCCTTAATTTGATGTATTTTCCTTTTGAAAAGTTTGTACTCACTTTTGAATATCAATAAAATTATGTTTAGTTTAATTCAAGTTCTATTCATGTTTTTACTTATTGCACTTATGGCTTGAATAAACTCAATTTTAATTAATTAAGCTCTATAGTCTCAAATTACTACTTAAGCTAGCTTATACGCAGTTAAGCCTTCAAAAGACCTGAGTTGTAGTTTTTACTTAATCCTCGCCTAAATACCTCAGTGAACTTTTGGATGATAGTCAATATCATGGAAGGTTATTGACCTTACCAGCTTATGAAAATAAGCTAGAGCTTGTAGATTAAGCTCTAATGAGCAGTTTAAGTCCCTGTTTAGCTGGGACAAAGGTACTCTTTCATTTACCATTTATATCTTATTTTTATAACTCTACTTGTTTTGCTGCTTATCATTGCTTATCCTATGCTTATAGCTTGCTTATTTATGTTTAGTTGTGCTTATTCAGTTCTATTTTAGCTTAATATGTTCAGTTGTTAGCTTAAATTAGTCTAAATTTACATTTTCTTATAATCAGTCCTTATTTCTAGTTATTAAAGATTTTGAGTTTAGCCTATTAATAAGTCCTTAATTGTCCTTAGTTTATGCTTAATTATACTTCATTTGCTTAATATTCTATCTGTTTTTATAAATCTGAGAATAATTCAACCTTTTGAAGTTTAAAAATGCAAATCTAAAATTTTAAAGGGTGTTTGGCACAAGCAGTACTAACCTTGGTTAGTACTGTTTGATTGCTTTGTACCTTTAAGACAAGTTTGATAAGCTTAATTTAAGCTTATAAGATAATTTTAATAAGTTGTAAAAGCTTAATTCTCAAGTTTTAGGTTTATAGGATCCATGGTTTGAATCTATGGTCTCATAGTTTAATAATCTAGCTTAATTTGTTTGATCTTGATTAGGTGCTATTAAGTGTCAGTTATATGCTTGTTTTGAGTATAATAATGCAATAGTATAGAATTGGATAAGTGTGCAATTTTTTTGTAGGTCAAAGTCTTAATCTGTCATAGGTTTTTCAAGCAGTTAAAAGTTCAATTTTCAATTGCAAATTTAGATGAGGTAAAGTTTGTTTTAAGGTCTGATTTTGAGAATTTAAGCTCTTTGGATATTGAGCTTAATCTGTTTGAACTTATTTTCATATCTTGTCATCATTTACTAGCTTAAATTAGGTCTGCATTAGTCTTATTTTTCCTTCTAAAACCAAAAATAGTTTTAGTTTGTTAGTTTTTAAGTCTTCTTTTTCTAGCTTATTTCTAAGCCAATTTTCTTAAATTTTGTTTTTATGTGTTATTTAGAAGCTAAACTTCATTTTTTTTCAGTTTACAACTTATTTCAAGTACTTATTAGGTCTGAAAATTAAGCTTAAAGTTGGCCATTTTTCATTTAAAATCTGAGTATTTTAGTCTGCTGTCTTTTTAGCTTTTTTTAGCTTATTTTCTTTGCTTATTTTCTGTTCTTTATGCTTATTAGGTCTAGCTTACTAATGTTGTTTTAGCTTGTTAGATTGCAAATTAGCTTATTATGTCTTAAATAGCCAAACAGTTTCCAAATTTAGTTAAAAAGTCTTGAGCTAAAACTGTTACTTTCTGTTTGCTTATTAAGGTGTTTTTAAGTTAGTTGCATTTGCTTATTTTTAGTTGTTTTAACTTATTAGGTTTAGGTCAAGACATATTTCTAGCTTATTAGTCTTTAGGATAGCTTATTAATGTTTTTTTAAGTCTAAACAGTTAGGGTAAATGTCAAGTTTTAAAGAACCAAATCTGTCCCCTTTTCTTATGCTTATTTCTAGCTTATTATTAAGTTTTGTTAAAAAGTGTCTTAATTAAAGTTGCTTATTTTTCTTAGCTTTTTAACTTTTTCAAAAGAAAATTAAAAAAAAGGTTTTATAAAACAAGGTGACCACATGTTTCGAACGTGTGACCTCTCCCTTTCACACTCAACACCTCTCACACACAACACTTAACCAACTGCCCTGAGGTCTTTTTCATAAGACTTTTGCAACATTTATCTCTTATATACATTTTTTAGTTTTGCTTATCCGAGCTTAATTGCTTATTTACTGCTTATTCGTTTAGAAAATTTTCTAGTTCTTATTTTTCTTTGATTCTTCATAGCATAAAGTATTTTCAATAATTTTCCTGGATTTTTATAAAGTCGTTTACTATTTTTAGTATTTTATTTAGTCTAAAAGTGTTTTTAATTCATAATAAATAAAATAAAAAGTCAAAAAAAATATAATTCTTTTTCTGAAAATTATTTCTAGTCAATTAGGATTTTTAGAAATTAAATTTGCTTTTGTAGGGTTTAAATTTGATAATTTAGGTTTTAGAGTCGCGTTTTTTCCTGTTAACGTCTTAAGTTCGATCTTTAATTGCTTTAATTGTTTACTTGTGTTTGTTTGTTTTTGCATATTATTAGTAGAAATAGAATTCAAATAAAAAATCTTGATTATTCAAACACGCGATCATGAACTTAACCGATTTTCAATTCACACCTCGTCGGGATACGACTCGGGAAGGTTTTGAATTTTACTTTGGATAAAAGTAATCTTCTAGAAGCCTTTTGGAATATTTATCTTATACTATTATTGATATTATCCTTATATATTTATATTATATATATACTAAAGGATTTAAATCAATCTCTTTATCCTATATTACTAAGAAATAAGGAAGCTCATGTAGACTATCTGAAATACACACAGGAACATGCTGACACTCTCTGTGAAATAGTAGAACATGGTAGAGTTTTAAGGCCTTTAGATAGTGACTTAAACTCTGCCTGTAAGTTTGCCACACGAGTTTTGGAATTGTTAGTTTATGTTCGAGATACATGCCCTAGTTCTAGCAGAAAAAGTGAGAAGCTGATTGCAGTAACACCAATAAACAAAGTCAAAAAAGTTAGGTTTGCAGAACCTAGAACATCATCAAGTAACACACAAAAACACGTAGACTCATGCAAAACTAAGGATTCTAACAAAGCTTTGTTGCCTTCTACAAGAGTAATCAGTTCTACTAGTGCTAGCGGATCAAAGCCTCCAGGAAATACCAAGAAAAATAGGATCTCGGCACCAACAAGTAGTAATAAGAAGAATAAAGTAGAGATCATCTTTGGAACGTTAAAACTAGTTTAAATAAAATGAATCGTGTTTCTGAACCTATCTGTAATGCAAATGTTAAGCATTCTGTTTTAAATGCGAATTCTGAGCTTATTTGTGCTACATGTAATGAATGTATGTTAGATGCTATTCATGATTTGTGTGTTCTTGAACATGTTAATGATGTGAATGTGCGTGTCAAATCTAAATTTGTAAAAAAAAAAAAAAGAAAGTTTGGAAACCTACAGGAAAAGTTTACACTAATGCTGGATATAGTTGGAAACCTACCGGTCAGAACTTCACTATAGATGGAAATACATGCAATTTAACTAGGATCATCTCCACTACAGTAGTGCCTTCTAAGAAACCACTATCATCAATAATAGTTAACAAAACTCCACCCAGTAGTAACACATCAAGAAAACTTAAGGATATAACCAATGTAGGTTCCAGTAGTAAATCTAAGAATGTAGAATCTAAGATTCCTAACAACTCAAAACCCAACAAAAATTAGGGATCGAATGTTTCTACTCCTGTGTCTATTTTAGGTCGGTCAAATCATCTTTTGGTACCTGGACTCAGGCTGCTCCAAGCACATGACGGCGCAACACTCTTAGCTCATCAACTTTGTTAGCAAATTCATGGGTATCGTCAGATTCGAGAATGATCATATTGCAAAAATCAAGGGTTATGGGGATTATTAGAGAGTAAATATAACGATTTCTCTAGTTTATTATGTGGAGGGGTTCGGCCATAACTTATTCTCAGTGGGTCAATTTTGTGACTCTGATCTCGAATTTGCATTTCGTAAAGACACTTATTATGTTAGTAATTTGGAAGGTGTTGATTTACTCAAGGGATCGAGGGGCTCAAATTTGTACACAATATCACTAGAAGAAATGGTGCACTCCTCTCCTATTTGTCTCTTGTCTAAAGCCTCTAAAACTAAGTCTTGGTTATGGCATAGAAGGTCGTCTCATCTAAACTTTGGCTACATCAATGAACTTGCCTAACAAGGACTTATAAGAGAGCTTCCCAAATTAAAGTATTATAAAGATCACTTGTGTTCTACCTGTTCTTTAGGAAAAAGCAAGAAACACACCCACAAACCCAAGTCTGATGACTCCATCTAAGAGAAATTATATCTGTTGCACATGGATCTGTGTGGACCAATGATAATTGAAAGTATCAATGGGAAGAAGTACATTCTGGTTATTGTTGATGACTACTTACAATTTACTTGGGTTAAGTTTTTAAGATCAAAAGATGAAACTCTAAAGATCATGATTAAACTCCTAAAGAAAATTCAAGTTTGTCTAAATGAAACAGTCCGTAACATACAAACCGATAATGGAACAGAGTTTATGAATAAGACACTAAAAGCCTATTATGATGATGTCGGCGTCTCACACTAAAATTCATTTATGCGCACTCCACAACAAAGCGGCGTTGTAGAAAGATGAAACCGCACTTTAGTGTAAGCTGCTCGTACGATGTTGATATTTTCTAAGGCTCTATTGTTTCTATGGGCAGAGGCAGCCGTGACAGCTTGTTATACACAAAATCGTTCTCTCATTCGAAGGCGTCACAACAAAACACCATATGAACTCATTCATGACAGAAACCCCGACTTAATGTATTTTCATGTCTTTGGTGTGTTATGATATCCAACCAATGACGGTAAGGATCCGGGAAAGTTGAAACCCAAAGCTGATATTGGAATTTTTGTTGGCTATGCACCTGCTAAAAAGGATTACCCAATCTATAACAGGCGAACCTATTTAATCATGGAAACAATCCATGTTGAATTTAATGAGCTGACAACAATGGCTTCTAAACAATTCGGTTCAGGACCCGAGCTTCAACTTATGACTCCTAGAACAATCAGTTAAGGACTCGTGCAAAATCCTCATTCTATAACACCTTATGTTCTACCAACTAAGAATGATTGGGATTTGTTGTTCCAATAAATGTTCAATGAGTACTTTAATCCTCCACCTAGTGTTGTTTCTCTAGTTCGTGCAGTTATTGCTCCAAGACCTGCTGATACAACCGGTACACCTTTGTCAACTTCCAATGATCAAGATGCACCAGCAGCTAGTACTTCATCAACAACACAAGAAACACAGTCTCTAGTTCTTTCTGAGGGTGTTGAAGAACTATTACGACAAGCACCATTAGAATATGATATCTTTCTCGATATTCTTACTTCAGAACCAAGTTGGAAACGCCCCTTTCCGACTCTAAATTTGACCAAAAATTAAAACTTTTACTCATTTGCATGACTCAGAAAAGACCTTGTGTCATTCTTTTATACACTGACTAAGATAAATTACCATTCACTTCTTGAAAGTATTACTAAATGTAACTAGACCTAATTATCTTTGAAACAGCATGTGGCATGCCTTCTAACTTCTTACGGTTCATTTTATACGCCATTTACAAAAATGACAAAACCAAAAAACCTTTCTGATATACTTTAGCTGCTGGCCGAGGTTCCTGGCCTTCGGCTAAAGCCCTTATGAGGCCTTTAGCCGCTGGCCAAGGCCCTCCAGCTACCACCCAAAGCCCTCAGACCTGCAATACTTTACCCGACAAGCTCTTTTTACCCAAAACACGACTTCCAATACTCAATACTTTACAAGAACTTCCAGAATTCATTAACATAACATATTACTTCATTTACAAATACATTTGTGGGCTAAATGTCCCATACACACATACCTTACGGGGTTTTCCAAACACCCATTTGACCCGTTTCATACAAAACACTTAAATAACATTCTTGACCATCATTTCACAACAAAGACCTGAACTTAGACATTTCAACATGGCATTTACAATTCATTTTAGGACACTTTAGGAGTTCAACATTGATTTGAGCTCGATATATAATTCTAACGTCACATGCATAATCCAACACTTCCATTATTCGAGCTTCCACTTCTATACCCTCATCAAGGCTTTACCTTCAAGACATATAAACCTACAAAAAGGGGTTAAACACTAAACCGTAAACAGTTAAAACATGATTAATATATCAATCATTCATATTCGTATCATAAACATATACCATTAGTCCATGTCCATTCCATACATCATAAGCATCTATACCACTATAACCATCAACAAGCTTTAGGACATAAACTATAACATCATTAACGAACATTAAACACATAACTATATAACACATACCTTGGTTAGTCCATAACCAAGAACTAACATACACTTACTCAACTAATTAAGTCGCCATGTATTCTATTCACTCTAAAATGACCCGCCTAGGTCTTTAACACCTTAATTCTTCATGCAAGATATGAACACATCAATATTAAACATATCATAACCACGATTACTTACCTTAGTTTCCTTGGCTATTAACAAGGGCATCATCTCCATCATTAATCCTTGGTTTCTACTCAAAACTAATAAAAGCACATATTTTCACATAAATTCTGTTAGACTTAAATATTGAGTCGAACAAGGAAGTTTGTTCATTAAGAATATTAGGTCTCAGTCATTCAATTATGTAACGTTGTAATAGGCTAGAACATGTAAACGAGCTCATTTATGTAAGCTAATCGGTCACGTGTATCTGGCGTAAGCCCAAGTAATCTCGAACCCGGACCGTAGAAATACCATAGGCATGTAAGCCTCATGGTTTAACTATAAATACCCCTCTCTATGAATGGAGAGGGTGTTAGTTCCATTTGTAATTTTCCCTTGCAAGTAATCAACCAATTCTTATTTTCTCTCTACTTTCTCTCTCTTGTTTCTCTCTCTAAACTTCTTCATATCTTCCTTCTATTTTCTTCTTGATTTCGTGTACAAGTATGTGAAGTGAAGTGATTATCGGGTTACCGATAATTGGTATCAAGAGCCTCGGGTGGATAAGTGATTATCTTGTGGTTAAATAAGCAAAACGTGGTTTATTTTGTCAAAAAGCCCATGGCTTAAATGGGTTTTGGTTTTTTGGTTTGTTAAGCTTATTCTCTCCTTGTTCTACTTATTAAATAAGTCCTAAAGTTACCATTTCATGTGCTACATAAGCTTCTAGTTAGATTTGAAGGATTATTCTATTCGTTTTTTAAGTTTTATGTGGCGGTTTGGTTTGTTTTTGAAGATTCACTAGGAAAAAGCTTCTTATTCCATGTTAAATTCTCTTCAAGTCACTTAGTCTTAATCAGTTATAGCTTATTTGAGTTGCTAACTAGCTTATTTGGATTATTTTGCTTATTTCGAGCTTAAATTCTTTGTGGCGGTTTAAATTTGAATCTCATTGTTCATTGTGGTGGTTTGGTGAAAATTAGGACCACTTTGTACTCATTTTTGTTTATTTGCCGTAAGTATAACAAGAAAACAAAAGGATAGAAAGCGACTTGTATTTTGTTTTTTAACTTATTAGAAGTAGCGGTTTGCCATTTTAAAGAGATAGCGGTTTACAGGTTCATAGTGGTTTAAACCAAATAGCTACATAGCGGTTTGATACAGGTACAAACGAAGAAAATTTTCTAAGGTCAAGAATGAAACGTTATATGGCAAAAACAATTCTACGTAGCGGTTTGACAATTCTGTACAAGTAGCGGTTTAATCATCAGTGGCTACAGTGGTTTGATTACCTCTCTTTGTTTAGCGGATTGATATGTTTTTAATTAAGTAGCGGTTTGTTAAATCTTGTAGCGGTTTACAAATTTCAAATCCATATCGGTTTGCGAATTTACAATCTGTAGTGGTTTGCTAAAAACTTCAAGGTGGCGGTTTGGATTTATATCTAGCGGTTTAGCAAATTAACCTTTGGTAGCGGTTTGCCATTCTACACATATAGCGGTTTGCTTATTCTTGACAGAACCGAAAATCACTTTCAAATAAACCATTTTCGGTGATTCAATTTCGGTAAGCCCATTTTTGGTAAACTCATTTTGGACTATTTGTGATCATTTTGGACTTTGGACTTTAAATGACAATTAATTTACATTAACAAACCATCAAACTAAATCAAAAACAAGGACTTAAAAGACAATAAATTCATACTTAAACAAACCTTAATCTCAATCAATTTACATTCATGGTTTTTCTATTGATTTTGTAAAATCCCGCGAAAGACTCAATTCTTTTCTTGGTTAAAATCATAGACTTGTAAAATCCCGTGGACGTTAATTGCATTCATTTAACCACAACTTCAATCACAACACATCTACTTAAGATCCTATAATCATTTTCACTTCATAATTTAACAATCATTCATTATGACTACTCCAATTGTAACTTCCACAACCGACAGTCAAATGCATAACAACATCATGGCAGTTGGTTCAAGGGATCGTCCACCAATGCTTGGCACTGGAAGATATAGCCACATTGGCGCTTCAGTTTCTCTTTAATATACATCGATACAGACCTAATTGTGATGCCTTAAGGATATTCATTCTCTCGAAGGTCATTACATCTCCTTCTCTACTATCATAATTCTAGTGTACATGACACAAAAATAATAATTCTCCAGCAGTTCCTGAACTGAACAACTCATTGGAGACAAATCTGAATTTGTCTCCTAGGAAAAACTAAAGCTAATTTTGAATCAAAAAAGGAAAGCGATCATTTGCGTTTGTATGGATTCTTGGAGATGTAATCATTACTCAACTTGTTGATGCTTGCTTAACAACTCATGAAATGTGGGAAGCTATTGAAAGGCTTCACAAGGTGAATGCCTTACATTCAAGATGTCAGAGACTACTTAGTTTGGGAGTTTGGTAAAATCACCTCTCTCGAGTGGAGAGACAAATGGAAGTCATAATTACAAAAGGGTTTTACAAAGATGTTGAATGAACGTGATAAGATACAATTTGACAGTTGCTACGTGCATGTTATATGTTCGTTTCTTTATACAACTTCAACCAGATCAAACGTCAAGGTTTGTGACAATTGTTTCAAGCAAATAAACAAATTGGAAGCAGTTATCATTTCACAAGCTCGATTGACTCTATAAACAATAGTCAGAAGAGTTAATGAATCCGTGCTGAATTACATAGCCACAAGAATGCTAACCCAATTAGCACTTGATGCTAATCTGCTCAGACCACATCAAGATCTCTTATTATCTAAACATCTATTCAGTCTATCCTAATCATATGCACCAACATCAAAAGCATTACTTCCACACCAGCATAGATCATGCAACTACAAGCCACAAAGCAAAGAGATAGCCAAACCTATCACTCTCCATCTGACGTTCAGTCTTCTAAAGAAGATAATGATCCTGAATAAGCTCAGACAGGATAGGAAATGTTGCTCAAATAAATTTGGCACGTCATTGCAAAATTATTTCAAGAAGATCTACAAACCTACCAACAACAACCTTAGAACTTCCTCAAACACCAGAAACAAGAATGTGGATACTACTCTAAGGTATAAGAATGATAATCAAACTGGACTGTTTAGGAATCAGAGGATAGTGACTGTTGCTGGGGCTAGGGAGACTGTAGGCGGTCAGGTAGTGCAGCAGACTAGGATACAGTGTTTCAACTACAAGGAATTTGGTCATTTTTCTAAGGAATGCAAGAAGCCAAAAAGGGTTAAAGACTCCACATATCACAAGGAAAAGATGTTGTTATGCAAACAAGCTGAGAAAGGTGTTCAACTACAAGTAGAGTAATCTGATTGGCTAGCAGACACAGATGAAGATATTGATGAACAAGAATTGGAAGCACATTACAGCTATATGGCAAAGATCCAGGAAGTTCCTACAGCAGACTCGGGAACTGATTCTGAGCCATTGGAACAGGTACAATACGATGCTGGATATAATGTGTTTGCCAATGAAATACAACATTCTAAGCAACCTTAATCCATTAGTAACACATGTGTAGTGGAAACGGGTGATAGTAATGTCATTCCTCATTTATCGAATATGTGTGATAATGATATTCAGAATGACCAAAATGCTGTAGAATGTGATGATGAGCGTGTTGTGCTTGCTAATTTAATTGTAAATTTAAAACTTGATGTTGATGAAAATAAAAACATTCAAAGCAATTAAAGAAAGAAAACACAACACTTGCTCATGAATTGACTAAGTGCAAATCTATTCTTGCGGAAACTAGTAGAACACTATGGGAATCTAATAGTATTTGGGATAGTTGTCTAGTTGCACTTCAAAATACAGACTAAGTTTGAGAGGTACAAGACCCTAAATAACCATAGAGTTGACTATGAGAAACTTAAACATAAGTTAAATGAAACTCTAGGACTATTAGCTCAAAAATACATTGACATAAAAGAAGGTTTAAAACTTAAAGCCTACGAAATTTTAGTTGTCAAAGAGAAACATGATGAATTAGTCAAACAAAGTCTTTTAACTAAGTCACATTACGAAGGTCTTGTCAAAGAGAAAACAAAGGTAATAACATATTTGAATCTTAAGGAAGAAAAAGATATTGACAAAATGATTTCAATGGAAAAGCAATTAAAGTTTTTGAATGAAATTGTTTACAAAATGAATCAATCAATCCAAACCATTCACATGCTAGCACCTAAATTCCCAACATTTAATGGAAGACCTACCTTTGCAAATCCTATGTACCTCAAAAAGGCTCAATATGAGAAACCATCTTTGTATGAGATCCCGCATAACCAATTTGATGCTACAAACAGACTCGTCCCCGATAGGGAAGAGACTCTGACTCTTAAAATAGAGAGTCGATCAAAATTCAATAAAGACTTAGTGAGACCCTATGACTACACAAAGTTAAACAGTCTTTATGAAAATTTTAAACCCCCGACACAGGAATATCTTGTACAGTTAGCTCATGCAAATGAAGTAAGGAAGAAAATGTAGAGAGAATATTTTGTAAAAACAAAACCAAATATTTTCAAAAACATTGATTTCTTACCAGATTCCAAATCAATAAGCAAAATTAGACAAACATATAATGTCATGACGAATAACATAAATCATCTTGGAAAACCTGTCGATCAAGCTTGGGTAAAACATTCAAAGGATCATTTTCGTGCACCAACTGCTCATGATATGGAAATCATAATTAAGATATGTTTGATGCCTCTGGCCCTTAAGACACAGAATGATAGTTTCACATTTGTTCATGAACTTAAGCAAGAAATGCATGCTAATTTAAAGTATGTTGAATCCCTTGAAAAAGAAGTTGACGAACTTGAATATAATAAAGTAGAATTTTCAAACATGTATGATATGATCTTGCAAGAATGTGTGTCTAATGATGTTATGTGTTCTTTTTTTGCATTCGTTATTGGATTTTAGATGCGCACACTGAATTGCAATGCTTTTATATCTTCAAAAAGACAAGACTGTGAATAGTCTTGCACCAAAGCTTTAAAGAAACGAAACTAAATTTGTTAGTAAAGAAAATTTATACTAGCTTTTAAGAAGTTTTTCTAAATTAGAAAAACACTCGATTTCTCTTGAACTCGCTTTACAACAATGTCAAGAACAAATGAAAAATGACACAGTTTGCAAAGAAAAAGCGTCAAACATATTTCTAAAAGAACGTGAACAATATTTTGAAATACAAGATTTAAAAGCTCATCTGCAAGACAAGGACATTGCCATAAGTGAGTTAAAGAAACTCATTGAGAAATGCAAAGGAAAATATGTGGAAACTAAGTTTGATAAACCATCTGTTGTTCGACAACCAAATGCTCAAGCAGGAATTTCCAAAAACAATCATTTTAAGGTAAACCGACTAACCTTTTTCATATTCGCCTGAAGAAAACATTTTTCAAAGACAAGTCGGTTCCTAAAACTAATGTGACAGAGGGTTTATTAAAACCAATCACTACACAAAATTTCCTCAAACAACAACGCAAGCTATAAGTAACACAAATGTGATTAAACCAGGCATGTATCGAATTGATACTAGGACAACACAAACTAGAGGCACCCCACATTTCCTAAGACCTCTAGGCATACACTCCTCGCGTGTCTACCATCTACAAGAAAATCACGGAGAACTAATGTTAGCAGACCACGAGCTTAAGAGTAATAAAATGAAAGAAAAGGTCGTGCCAAACACTAGTCAAGTGAAGTTTATGAAGACTGAAGTAGAAGACCACCATAGGATTTCTAGTATTTCTAATCAATCAAAGTCTGTAATGACAGTTTAAAATCCAGAACTTCAAATGTTAATGCTGTTTGTGCTACTTGTGGAAAATGTGTGTTTAATTCAAATCATGATGCTTGTGTTTCTAAATATTTGAATGACGTGAATGCTAGAACTAAGAAGCCAAAGGTAGTGCCTATTAGTACTAGAAAACCCAAACGTCAAGCGAACAAATATGTTGCAACAAAAACAGTTGCATCAGAATCCACTGGTAAGGCATGGAAATGGGTGGGTAGAACAACAATGCCCATCAGGATATAAATAGGTTCCTAAGATAAAAATGAAATGGGTACCTAAAGTTAGGAATGAAAATGTACAAAAGAGAGTTAGTTTTTCTATAGATAATGCATCTAGGATAACTAATGTCTTGAAACTCACAAATACTGTAGGATCCATTTTATCATGTATTCTATCGTCATCTAATTCTCTTGCAGATTGTACAACTCATCCTATTTAGTGTTGACTACTGGATTTGCACAACAGCACTGATGAGGCAATCTAACTTGTTATGTAATTTTGTTTGAAAAAATATCTGTACCGTTCGTTTTGGGCAATGATCAATTTGCTCCAATTCAAGTTATAGGAGATTTTGGATCAAGGAAATAGCAAGATCAACAGGGTTTAATACGTCGAAGGCCTCAATCATCAATCTCCGTTATCAGTTTTGGTCATTTTGTGATGTGGATTTGAAGGTTGCATTTCGGAAATCTACGTGTTTTTCGTTAATAGATCTTCAGGAAACATTTTACTCGCCGGTAAATCGTGGATCTGATCCTATACAAATTTCTCTTCAAGAAACAAATTTAAACAACTCCCCTCTGCCTCCTGGAAAAAGCCTCACCACTCAAGCATGTTTATGGCATCAAGATCTTTCCATCTTAACTTCGACTACATCAACCTTGCTTCGAAGAAGGATGTCGTGAAATTGGTTACCAAAGTTGAAATACATCAAGGATCAACTAATGGTTCCTTTGTGAAGTGATAAAGCAAAATGGAAGTACATCAAGACAAGAATGTTTCCAATTTCAAAAGGACGGTTAAATTTTGTTCATAATGGACTTATTGGTCCAAGAAGGCGGTTGACTAGCATAAACAGAAAAATTAATTTCTGGTAATTGTAGATGGAAAATTCCAGATACACTTGGACTCCATTCATCAAACTATCCAAAGAGAAACACTAGAATTTTTAAAAAAGATTTTATCCATAATGACCCAAATGAAATCTTTAAGCCAAGTATATTCTCCTGTTTGAACTGATAGAGCACTGAGTTTTCTTAAACACACCACTTAATAGCATTCTTAAAGAAGAAGGAATAGCATCAAACTTCTACACCCCACATCGAACACCCTGACAGAACGGCGTTGTTCGAAAGACGAAACCATACTCTGGTTGAGGCTGCTCGAACGATGCTCTCAGCTTTTAAACTTCCTTTGTTCTTTTGGGCTGAAGCAATTGCAACTGCATAGCTATAATATACACAAAAAAGATCTATAACACCTAAACATGAGAAAATGGCACATCACATCATCAATGACAGGAAACCTTCAATTAAACACCTTCACATTTTTGGTTGCACTTGTTACCTAACCAGAGATGGTGAAAATCTGGATAAGATGAAAGAAAAAGAGGATCCATGCATTTTGGTGGGATACTCCACTCAGTTAAAGGGATATAGAGTTTACAACAAAAGAACTCGCTTGATAGTTGAATCCATACATCTCAGATTTGATGAGATCAAAGAGATGTCGGAGACCTCTTTTGCTAATGACACTTCAGGACCGTGATTCCTCAACGACAAAAGCGCCTAATTATGACATCTCTACCGCCGTCCTCACAACTACAAAATGTTTCTCCTTCAGCAGATACAACAGTTCCGTCACAACAAGAGTTGGATCTACTATTCGACCCTTTGTACGATGAATTTTTCAATCCGGGTACTTCTTGTGTCAACAAGTCTTCGTCTCCTAATGACAATTCTGCTCAACAAGACACACACCCTTCAACGAATATTTACAACAGAACCAACAACTCTAACAAATGTTAATGCTGAGGAAAACAACGATAATCAAGCAAAAAATACACAAGTTCAACAAGATGAATTTACCAATCCTTTCTGTACACAGGTACAAGAAGTTGCTGAGTCTTCCTTACGCAATATTGGTAATTCAAATTTGCATACCTTCAATCAACCACAAGATTCCGAATACCCGTGGATAAAAATCACCCGTTAACTCAAGTTCGAGAAATCCACCAGCCAGTGCAAAGAAGACGACTGGTTTGATCTAAATAGTCTATATTTAATAAAATATATATGCCTAAAATACCAAATTAATTATAGCATAGAGAGTATCCCGTTTGATAAGAAAATTGCTTGAGGACAAATAATATTTTATCTCCCGGATGTCGTATCCCGACAAGAGGCGAATTTGAAAACTGCGAAAGTACTTTGTTTGATGCTAGAATAGCAAATATTTTGATTTTTGATTTTAATTCTACTAACGCAACAACAATTAAAGATAAGCTAAATTAACAATTAAAGCAGTTAAGAATTTTAAACTAAAAACGATAACGGGAAACTAAAACTGAGACTTAAAAACCTAAATTATCAAATTTTAGCAAAAAGAAATATATTTTTTTACTTTTATTTTATTTATTATGAATTAAAAACATATTTAATCTAAAAATAATATAAAAAATATTAAACTAATTTATAAAAATCTAAAAAATTTATGAAAAGTACTTTGAACAAATCTAAACTTAAGAAAAATAAAATGGGAAAATAAGCTGAAACTAATAAGCAGTTATAAAGCAAATAAGCGAATAAGCTTAAACTGAAAAAGATAATATATTAATTAAATGTTGTAAGGTAATAAACGAAAAAGTCCCAAGGGCAGTTGGTAGTGGAGTGTGTGCTAAAATGTTAGGCAGTTAAGGTAGAGGTCTCGGGTTCGAAACCTGAGACTTCCCTATACGGCCTAACATTTTTATTTTGCAAATTTAATTTTTGAAAAAGCTTTTTGACACTAAAATAAGCACTTTTAATAAAAGGGCTTTTTGACAAAACTTAAAAATAAGCTATGAAAAAACACTTTAAAAGTGACAGTTTAAAAGAAATCTAACTAATGACTTAGGAGAAAAACTGTTTTGGCTTTTTGGATTTAATAAGCTAAAGGAAAAGTAAATAAGCTAAAACAGCCTTGAGGCTAAACCTAATAAGCACAAAAGAAAGGAATTTAGCAAAGAAAATAAGTTGGAAAGCAAATTCAAAAAGTGACAGATTGGTTTTAAGCTACCAGGCAAAATGAAGATAAACAAGCTAGAACCATTTAGACTTTAGGACTCAATAAGCAACAAGAAATCTAATAAGCTAGAAACAGACCTAATACTAGACTAAATAAGCACTTAGGATAAGAAATAAGCAAAATATAAAAGCTGAAAAGCAGTTTGAAAGCATTAAGACAGTGACAAAAAAGGCTGGTTTTAAGGACTTTTTACTAAACTTTAAAGCTAAATTTTAGACTAACTAGCACTAGGAGAAAAACTAAAAGGCTAAAACAGATGAAGAACAGGACTCAAAGGACTCAAATAAGCAAAAATTAAGCAGACATGATAAAAGAATAAGCTAGAAAAGGCTATTGAAATATGACAGACTCACTACTATTCTCTTTGGCTTTTTGAACTTAAAGACAGATTTTGAAACATAACAATAAGACTCATTAAGCAAAAGTTTAAATACTAAGAGCTTAAAGACAATTAATCCCTAATACTTCAATTAGCTAAATAAAACTGAGTTTGACCTAAAATAAGCTAAGACATGATCAATAATGACCTGCAATATAAGACTCTAAAAACAGGCTTAAAAACTTCAAAATGCTCAACTGATTTTGATCAAAAGAACTCAAAGGGCTATAACAAACAACATGAATCCAAAACAGATTCAAATTGAGACTCATAAAACTCATATTAATCACTAAAAAAACACATCTTAAGCATACTAACTTAAATAAGCAGTTTGATACCATATTTAACTAGCATACTTGAACATAAGAAGAAAAACTAACATCAAATTAATCAAAACTTAATCCTAGCTTATGAAAGCTAATACTCAGACCTTATATGAGCTTAATAAAACTGAATTAGGAACTAGAAACAAGCCAAACATGATTTTCCTTAAAAAAATCTTCTTATCCCAAACACTCCTTTAAAACTTAAAACACCATTTTGAAACTAAAACAGACCAATTTAAGCTCTAAATTATGAAAACAGATTAAGCATTAAGATATTAGATAACAAATAAGCACAAAGCTCAGAAGAATAAGCACTAAAATAAACCGTTGCATAATAACCAGTTATTTAGCAAGACTTTCTCATCTCAACTTCGACTACATCAACCTGCTTTCAAAGAAGGATGTCGTGATTGATTTACCAAAACTAAAATATGCCAAGGATCAACTATGTTCCTCTTGTGAAGTAAGTAAAGCAAAAAGAAGTTCATTCAAGACAAAAATTGTTCCAAGTTTAAAAGGACGGTTAAATTTGATTTACATGGACTTATGTGATCCAATGCAGGTTGCTAGCATAAATGGAAAGAAATATATTCTGGTAATTGTAGACGACTACTCCAAATACACTTGGACTCTCTTTTTACGATCCAAGGATGAAACTCCAAAACTTTTAAAAGATTTTCTCACGATGATCTAAAGAAATCTTCAAGCCCTAGTAATTTTTGTTCGAACTGACAGAGGCACAAAGTTCTTAAACAATACACTTCATGCATTCTTCAAAGAAAAAGGAATTGAGCATCAAACTTCTACTCCTCAAACACCTAAATAAATGGCATTGTCGAAAGACGAAACCGTACTCTGGTTGAGGCTGCTCGAATGATGCTTTCAGCTTCTAAACTTCCTTTGTTCTTTTGGGCTAAAGCAATTGCAACTGCATGCTATACTCAAAACAGATCTATCATCATCCCAACACATGAGAAAATGGCATATCACATCATCAATGACAGGAAACCTTTAATTAAACACCTTCACATTTTTGGTTGCACTTGTTACTTAACTAGAGATGGTAAAAATCTAGATAAGATAAAAGAAAAGGGGGATCCATACTTTCTGATGGGATAATCCACTCAGTCTAAGGGATATCATGTTTAAAACAAGAGAACAAGATTGATAGTTGAATCCATACATCTCAGATTTGATGAGATCAAAGAGATGTCAGAGACGTCTGTTGCTAATGACACTTCAGGCCTCGTTCCCCAATGACAAAAGGTGTCAGATTATGACAACTTTGGCCCCGTCCCCCAACTACAAAATGTTTCTCCTTTAGCAGATACAACAGTTCCATCACAACTAGAGTTGGATCTACTATTCGGTCCTCTATACGCTGAATTTTTCGATGCGGGTACTTCAAGTGTAAACAAGTCTTCTTCTCCCGCCAACAATTCTACTCAACAAGACACAACACCTACAATGAATATTCAATCTTCAACAGAACCATCAACTCCTATAAATGTACATGCTGAGTAAAACAACAATAATCAAGCAGAAGATACATAAAATCAACAAGATGAATTTACCAATCCTTTCTGTACATTGGTATAAGCAATTGCTGAGTCTTCCTCATGCAATATTGATAATTCAAATATGCATACCTTCAATCAACCACAAGATTCCAAATACCGATGGACAAAAGATCACCCATTAACTCAAGTTCGTGGAAATCCATCCAAGCCAGTGCAAACAAGACGACAACTTGCAACCGACCCTGAAATGTGTATGTTCGCACTCACCGTGACTACTGCTGAACCGAAAAACATTAAGGAAGCAATGGCTGATTCTGCATGGATAGAAGCAATGCAGGAAGAGCTTCATCAGTTTGACAGACTCTAAGTCTGGAAACTCATTGACAAACCCTTTGGCAAGAACGTAATCAAACTAAAGTGGTTATGGAAGAACAAAAAGGATGAAGACCAAACTATAATTTTCAATAAAGCATGACTTGTAGCTAAAGGTTATGCTCAGGAAGAGGGTATTGATTTCAAAGAATCATTTGCTCCAGTTGCTCTCTTGGAAGCTGTTCGGACTTTTGTCGCATATGCTGCACACAAGTCTTTTCTAATTTATCAGATGGACGTGAAAACATCATTTTTTAATGGTCCACTGAAGGTGGAGGTTTATGTTGCACAACCAGACGGGTTTGTTGATCCTGATCATCCAGACAAAGTTTACCGACTAAGGAAAGCTCTATATGGATTGAAACAAGCTTCGAGAGCATGGTATGATGAACTCTTAAATTTCCTGATATCAAAAGGTTTTACTAAAGGTACCATTGACCCGACTCTATTCACGACAATGACATTATTTTCGAGTCCACAAACCTTAAATTTTCTAAACGATTTGAAAAATTAATGCAGAGTAGATTTGAGATGTCCTTAATGGGGGAAATGAAATTCTTTTTAGGACTTCAGATCTACCAATCCCCACGCGATATCTTTATCAATCAGGCCAAGTACGCTTTAGAGATACTTAAAAAACATGGTATGGAAAAAGGAAAAAAAGCATTGGTACACCAATGGCTACAGAACTAAATTAAATGCAGACTTGAGTGGTACACTCGTAGACCAAACTAACTATCATAGTAAAATCAGGTCACTCATGTATCTAACATCTAGTAGACCAGACATAGTGCAAGCAGTATATTATTATGCAAGATAACAAGCAAGACCGACTGAAAAACACCTCAAAGAAGTTAAAAGGATCTTTTGATACTTAAGGGGTACCATTAACATGGGACTCTGGTATCCGAAGGATCCTGGCTTTGAACTAACATATTTTTCAGATACCGACCATGCCGGATGCATTAATACTTGCAAAAGCACTTCTGGAGGAATACAGTTCCTAGGTAATAAGTTAGTTAGCTGGATGTCAAAGAAGCTAGACTATATTAAAATCTCATCAGCAGAGGCTGAGTACGTGGCGTTATCTGCAAGTTGTGCTTAAGTAATGTGGATGAGGACACAACTTAAGGATTATGGCTTCAACTACAACAAAATACTGTTGTATTGCGACTCTCAGTCAGCCATAGCAATCTCATGCAACCTCGTGCAACACTCCCGTACCAAGCACATCTATACTCGATATCATTTCATCAAGCAACATGTTGAAAATGGTATAATTGAATTATACTTTTTCAGAACTGAATACCAATTAGTTGATATGTTTACTAAAGCCTTACCCGAAGATAGGTTTCAGTATCTTGTCAGACGAATTGGTATGAGATATTTGACTCCAGCAGAACTGGAGTTTTTGACAAATGAATCTGCTTGATATTTCATCAAACATCAACATGTACATATTTTTGAAAAAAGAAAAATACAAAAATATAAAATTTCAAGAAGAAAAATACAAAATCAAAAAATCAAAAAATGTTTCACAAAAAGATTCTTCTCGACATGTCTCTTGGAATCGATAACATTTACGTACCTAGAAATGTTGATTAACATCGACACGGGCGTGTAAATTAAGTTCGAACAGGAGTTTCAGATGCTTTCAAAACATGTCATTTCTAATTTTCTTTATGACTTGTAATCACTCTCAGATTGCACTTCGGACACCAAATGACCAAAGGTAGGGGTGTACGCATAAGTGCACTTATCCTTAGCGTTAGAAGAGAAGTCTTCTAACATTTGGTTTTTCAAAAAGTTGAACATAATTTTTTAAGAATTTCTCACTGACGATTCATAATCTTTCAAAATTGTTTGTTCAACACTCCATCCCTCATAAAGATTTACAAGACAATTCTTCTACAATTGGTGTCATTTTCAAAATGAGTCAATGTTTGAGGGGGTGTTTTTCGAAAAACAAAGTTTTAATGATTTTGGATACATCATCTCACGACAATTCTTATGTATTCAAAACATTATCAAAAATCTCTTAATAACAACTCAGTAATAATGATGACTACTCAATAAAATGTATGTTATAAGATGATTAAGTGGTTGAGCACAATTTTTCAAGAATTCTTCAATGACAATTCATAATCTTTCAAAATTGTGTGCTCAACAATGCTAACCCTTAATTTTATATTAATTTTACAACTTCGTATCATTTTTTGGTGCCAAACATATGTAAAATTGAGGGGGAGCAAGTTAATGTTCCATATAATTCATGCTGAAAAAGTTTTCTCCACAGGATTTTCATGATAAATTTTAATCACATGGTATTTCAAAGACTAAATGAATTAGCATTTAAAATAAGGGGAGAAACGTAATTAAAATATGATCTTGAAAAATATTTAAGTGATCTAAAACGACGCAATGTGCTGTTTGTACTCTTCAGAAAAAGGTTTCTTTATGGTTACGATCTCTACCCAACCAACATCTTAATTCACGACGGATTCTGAAGTCATAAGGTGGTTTAGGGTTAAGTATTAGGTCCTATGATCAACCATGAAACGGAAGGGATCTAACCCAAAGGATACTCCATAGTTAGAAATAACAGTCCTTAGGTATGATTGGAGATGGATGAGTATAAGGGAATAATGCCGACTAAGATTGAGCTAACACTGGAACAATCACAACAAGGTGTTAGTAATGACGTCTTGATAAGTATTGAAGGGGTTGAAGAATTAAAAAGAAATGTATGGATAAAGGGTGTAAAGAAAGAAGCCCTCAACATAACTTTAGGCAGAACCGTAAGGTCAATAGCTTAAATCTAGCGGTTTTCACGAAAGTTGGATTTGTATTGATAGATGAACATCATAGACCCAGTGATGCAATGCACAACCCTTTCCAGCCATTCGAGTTTCCCTCAACAGAAACTTATCTCATTTGTCACGGAGATACACACGACTTCTATTGACTTTCTCACTCTGAGTTAGTTGATATTGAATAGGTGACAATCTACTCCAGCCTCCGATTACTAAAACCAAAACGCACTAATCGAGTCTAGAGCCAAAAGATCAATAAAATAAATCTCATTAGGACACATTCCATGACAAACACTTGTTGAACACCAATAAGTTCACAAGCTGTTAACAAGAGTCCTACGCATTATCCTTGTGATTTTACCAGAGCATCTGAGTGATACTTAAGTATTCACCGTGAAGATGGAAATCCTGCTTGAGCCATCATCAAACAAGCTCTTGGTAGGTTTGCGAGATTCAATATGAATTAAACTTGTGTCAACTGGAAAGAATGTGAATCAAACTTGTTCCAGTAAATGAATTGACGGTTTAATCAGAAAGATAGTAACTATCTGATTCACTCTTACCGTGTTGTCTGCTTTGAGACGCTCCGGTAAGGAGAATGGCTAGTGCAACTTCGAAACCCTGTCAAGAAGATTCATTTAAATTCTATCTAATCACAGGCAGTATTTATACTGATTAACGGGGAACCGTGGTTATTGCAACCTTATTCGATGAAGTGACAAAGACACTATCGTCCATATCTGTCGATTATCTCTAACGTAAACTTGAAGGTTATATGGTGGTGGCGGTATCCTATTCGAGCTAAAGTCGGATTCATTACCACATGCTCATGCTCAAACTACAAAGATGTGAATCAAACATATTCCAGTAAATGAATTGACGATTTAATCAGAAAGATAGTAACTATCTGATTTACTCTTGCCGTGTTGTATGCTTTGAGACGCTCCGGTAACGAGAACGGATAGTGCAGCTGTGAAACCTTGTCAAGAAGATTCATTTGATTTCTATCTGATCACATGCAGTATTTATACTGATTAACGAGGAACCGTGGTTATTGCAACCTTATTCGACGAAGTGACAAAGACACTCTTATCCATATCTGTCGATTATTACTAATGTAAACTTGCAGGTTATATGGTGGTGGCGGTATCCCATTTAAGCTGAAGTCGGATTCATTACCACATACTCATGCTCAAACTACAAAGACATACTATAAGCATTAAGATTTAAGAATCAAGAAAGCTCAAGATTCAAAGACAAAGACTTCCACAATAAAGAGCTTAACGACAAAAGCAATCTCATTGATCTCACAAAGGAGTGTCACAATGAACTCACTTGGGGGAGTTTGTTAGCCTCAAATATTGAGTCGAACAAGGAAGTTCGTTCATTAAGAATATTAGGTCTCGGTCATTCAATTATGTAACGTTGTAATAGGCTAGAACAGGTAAACGGGCTCATTTATGTAAGCTAATCGGTCACATGTATCGGGCGCAAGCCCAAGTAATCTCGAGCCCGGCCCGTAGAAATACCATAGGCATGTAAGCCTTATGGTTTAACTATAAATACCCCTCTCCAAGGATGGAGAGGGTGTTGGTTCCATTTGTAATTTTCTCTTCTAAGTAATCAACCATTCCATTTCCTTTCTCTTATATCTCTCTCTAACTTCTCTTTAAACTTCTTCCTATTTTCTTCCTTGTTTCTTCTTCAATTCGTGTTCTAGTAATGAAGTGAAGTGATTACGGGTTACCGACATATTCAAATACAATTAACAAGGGTTTACATAACCCAAGAACACACCCAATTCATTTTCAATTCTCACATGATCATCACCATGATCATATAAACCAAATCACCATTTTTTTGTAAATCATTAAATAATCTTAACCCATAATCACAAACACTTTAATATAGGTTTAAAACATAGATTACCAAAAAAACCCTAATCTAGGTATAATAACCCTAACCTGTATTTCACCATTTAATTCAAAATAAGATTACTTACTTAAGAGAATCATTGCTAGTGCTTAACTCTTGACTTAATCCTCAAACCTTTCTTTACTAGATCATCAATAGTTCATCATGCCAATCTTTTCTCGTTTCCCTTTCTTTTCCAAACTAACATATACATCTCCCTAGAACATTTTAGAATGTTCAGGGAATTATCTAGATATTTGTTGGTGTCATGTTTGGCCACTTGACATCTTTTGTCCCTCAAGTCCCTTTCTTTTATATTTGGCCACATTAATTAATATAGCTTAATTACTACGTGTTAATTTTAGTCCCTTAATTCTAATCTTTTCATAATTGTGACACACAATATTTTCTAACACCATTTACAATATTAATACTTATAGTTTGACTATCGGGTTTGACTAACTAATCACGTAACGTCTTCAAATTTATAAAATTCGTAGTCAAACTATTCCATTGGCATTCTCGTAATAAATCGCTTAAAAATAGGTTTTGGGGTGTTACAATTCTATCCCCTTATTTAGATTTCGTCCTCAAAATCTCCTTGTCTATTATTAACCAAAACTTGGTCACATCGACCCCACATTTCGTCTTAGCATTCTCAAGCGTATACTTAACTAATTTTAT